>VXBT01007383.1:33149-178697 GCA_013400235.1 Oriolus oriolus | reverse complement strand
ATCTTTTGTCTCTTCCAAGTATTTAGCACTCCCTGCCCCTCCTGAAACATGTATGGGGGAAAATTCCCCAAGAGAAAAAGAAAACAAAAAGAGACCTTCTAAAACCCCAACAACTATGCTTGGGTGGAATAGCACATGGAAGGGCCTTCTCAATTCTGAAGAGCTACAAACACGAACTATATTTTGAGGGCTGAAAAACGGCTCAAGAAGCTTCAGATTCAGTTCATTTCTATGCTCAAGTTGCTCATGCTTGTGTAAAGCTATTAAAAGTAGTAGTCTGATTTTTTTTTCATGAAAAATAATATTAGCAATTTCACTGCATGCTTCCATAAGTTTCAGGAGCCACTAGGGACAGCACTTTGTTCTCCCAACAATTCAACAGCAGCCATTAATGAGGAAAAACTATTTTCAAAGCTACTTCAGTCAATGGCATTGGTTGCACAAAGAAGTCATCTGAAAATAATTGCTTAAAATACATTAACAAAAGCAGGTATCAAAATAAAAATACTACACAAAAGGAGAGCATATTAGTAACAACGTGTTAAACAAAAATATGTAATCTTTGACACCATCTTTCTCCCTGTACACTGAAGGATGCTAACAGGTGAAATCCTTTCTTAATTAATTTGTTGTACAACAATTGCATTTGTTCTCCAGAATTAAAGGGTTACAGTTATATAGTAAAAAACCCAGCTAATTATTTAGTGGTGTACAATATAGAATAAACCTATTTCTTAGAGAAAATCTCTTAAAATTGCAAATGAAGCAAAAGCGCAGGAAACACAGAATTAAGGGTATCATGGGATGCTGCTTAAAAAAAAAAATAACCTCAGCAAAACTACCCTTGCAGTGCAGACAGTAATAAAAAAGGGTAAGGTAATCAAACACCACAGCAAAAAAATACAAACTCCTCCAGGAATAATAAGGCCCAAATTTCTTCTGTGACCTTGTGTGCAAGTCTGAATAAAGTGAAGCTACGATGTAAACAACATATGCAGATTTATTGTGTTACATTTCAAGAATCTATAGAGTCTTTTTTCCTAGTTCTCTGGTGCTTTTCCAGATTTTCATTTCTCGTTTTCAGTAGGAAATTCATGAGGTTTGCTTATTTAAGAAAGTCACCTTAACTTGATACATCTCTGAAGCAGTATTGCTCTTCCACATGGCAAATGCCACGAGTGCATAAAACCAGGATAATATCATTGCATCAGAGGCACTGCTGGGGACAGAAGAGGAAACTGCTTTGTGCACTGCAGCACATCTCTGCTCCGTCCTTGTGGACCTTCCAAAAACGCCCATTGCAAGGATGTGTGTGGCAACCAGAAGGAAAACAAACAAACAAACAAATAAAAAACCCTGAGCAAAAGACAAAAAACACCACTCCCAAAAAACCATCACTGAGCCCCCAAATACCAACCAAAGAACCTAGCAACAAAACAACGAAACCCAGCCTCACTCTGCTAAACTGGTAAAGGACCTCTGAAAAGTTCATTGGGATCAATTGCTGCCAAAGCTGCAACTGCACCTCTGAGACCGATGACAAGGGGAAATAAATCCTGCCCATCAAGAGACAGCAGGTGCTGGTCTAATGAACAAAGGTGGGCATCTTAAAAAGATTACAACACAGATGCCAGTCCACTGCTAGGAACGGCAGTTTTTATTACTGAGATGGCCTCTGCCATTGGGAAGTTTAATGAACTGAAGATTTTTAATCAATGCACTGGTTTATAGGCCTCCAACATAATTAATTTTAAAAACTTAGCAATTATACAGTACTTCCTGGACAAAATCTCAGAGTTTAAAAGCATGATCTTAAGCTTTATCCTTAAAATTCTCCATTTCAAACACAAAAAGCACAGATGAACCAATTATTTTGAGATGGCTAGTTCCCTACATTAGGTTCACATTTCACCACAGAGAGTCTACATTTACAGTTCCTTAAATATTCCTAATTTCAGAAACTCTTAGTGCCTACACCTGACTTAACACCAAAATGAGACCTGCAATTCTTGCTGCTTAAGCTACTGATTACCTATGTGTCAATCCACGTTCTCTGTACAGTGCCTTCTTTTCTTAAGCATCAACATTCCGAGGCTGCACAAGGGGTCTTCCGGCAGCTAGAATTAAAATTGGGAATCCTCCCAGCTCCAACCAATCATGCTGCAAAGTGAGTTTAATGAAAAGTAGTAATAAAACATAATAAACCCATTATTCCAGTATATACAGCAAGGAACAAAACTATTCGTAACAATGGCAGGTATAAACCTTATTGTGAAGTCAGACATGGGAAACTTGTATTTTAGAGAATTGTTTAGCTGAAATCCTATAAATTTAGCATTACAAACCAGCAGTAATTGCCTGCCACGGTGAAAAGTGCTGGGAATTAAATTTTAAAACCTACTGATTGTTATAAGAGAAGGTTGTCCTTAACTGGATGTACTTCACAGTCAAGCATAACAAAAGCAGCTGAAACATCCAACATAATCAATGTCCTTGCCATAAACTGGCAAAAACCCCATATGGATAAAGAAATCAACAACAATTCAAAATAAAGCTCACTTACCCATGGATCTGTTAAATTTTAAGTGTGCTACATTTATTGCACACAGCCAATTTTTCTTACTTTGACAAAACACAAACCAACAGGAAACTCACAAATTCTGGCAGATTTTTTATTTTAGTCAAATATCTCGGGATACCAGAAACTCATATTAAAAATAAACAAAAAGCCAAGTAGAAGTTGTCCTGTCATGCTAGCAATGATGATTGGCAAATTCCTTCCATAAACAACAAAACAATAAAGAAAGTGATCATTTTATCTCACACTTATGACGTCATCTGTCTTAGTCTTCGAGCACTCTGCTCCAATTTTGTAGACGGAGCTATAATGTCAATAGGATTCACACTTTTGTCAGCCCACTCAAGCAGCATAAGGGCTCAGAGAAACATGGGGCTGATAAACCTGTCTGAATGTCACACTTTTGGCAGGAAAAAACAGTAGGAAAGGCTCCAATAGTGCTTTTCCAGTTTTTCCCAGTCCAAACTGCTGACATTAAGGCATGTGTGAAGGAGCCACTCACTTCCTTTTAATTGTGTTAGTGTTGAGACACCTGACATGCCACACTCTTTTCCAGATGGAAAGGAGACAGCTAAGCCCTAAATACCTCCCGGCAGTGAGCACAAAAACTGCTTGTTGTTGTTTACCGAGGAGGGAAGTGTAAGTCTGGAGAAATTCAGGCTACTCTGTGCTATTAAACCAAGCTCGGCTCACGCTCCTCCCAACTTGCTCCCCCAGCTTCCCAAAACAACTGCTAAGAAGGTGCCAGTTGTTTTAGGTGGTATGACCCTGAAGAAATGGGTCTGGTAACTCCAAAATGCTTTCCTCAGCCTCCTGGGCAGCCACAGTACTTTGTTTCCAGCTGGATACTGCACAGATTGGAAGGACAAAAAAGGTTTATCTACATTTCATTGCTAAGATGCCTGCTTTGTCCTGGATTTTCGTTCATGTTACTGTGCTATTATTACACGACTGTCATTCTTTAGCAAATATCCACATTATTGCCTTCAAAATCTCCCTGAAACCCTCTTTGCCACGATGGCTATTAACCTATTGAAGATCTCGGGCTATTACCATCATACCAAGCGCTGTCTGGTGAGTTGAACTAAGGAGCCTCTTTTTCCTCCTGCGCTGCTCAGACACATTAAGTTAAATTCTGAGAAAGACTAAAGGAACAAGTATCTAATAATAAGAAAAAAAGCCAAGTCTTGAAGTGCAATGAAAATCAGATTTTATTTTTAAAAAGCTATTTACCAATGTTCTGATGTTGCAATACAGAACACAGAAACGGACAAACTGTTAGGATTTCTGTTCATCTGTCTCAGCAACCTATGTCATTTGATGGCCAAAGAAAACGCTTAAAAGAACAGGGCACGATCAGAGAAAGAAATGACCAGGGCTTCCACAAAATATTCTTCCACCCTTCAGCGCTTGAAAATCACAAATGTGAGAAATACGTCTTTCCTGTATGACTGTGGCCTTGCTTTTTATCTTGTTGTTTGGGCTTTTTTTGTTTTGGTTTTGGTTTGGGGTTATTTTTGTTTTGGGTTTGAGGTTTTTTTGTAAGCATTTTGTAAGTGTCTCAGACGCAAATAACCTTTTGAATTTGTATCTTCCAATTTTATGTAGTCTTCTGTATAATGCAGACAAGGAAATTTATACCCCAGGTTATTCTGAGTAAAGGCATATTGCTAACCTAGAAAAGAGAATGAAAATGGAAAAACTTTCTATAATCCTTAAGGAAGTTTTTTGTTTGGGGGCTTTTTTCCCCTCATTTAAAACACATACAGACAAGTGCTTCCTCTCTATAGTTTGATGTCTACTTTTCTTTGGATTTTTTGTAACACGTCTTTTTCTTCTCTGTAGGTTTCAGCATTTTAGAGCTCGGCACAAGAATACAGGAGACTGCAATGGCATGCTGCATTACTCACAAATGCTTCGAAAATACTAAGTGCATGGGCCGGTCGAAGCAGATGAATTGTATTAAGCCAGAATAGGTATTTGCATATTTGGAGTACAGTTATTAAGCAGTCATCATGCAGTGATTATACAAATTTATTCACTACGATCAGCCAGCAGTTGACAGGCACAGGTCAAGGATTTAGACGGCGCAGGCTATCAAGTAATAATTGTAAAACGACTGTGTGAAAGGGAGCCTTGTAACAGTGATGCATCCTCACAGCACAAAAGGCTGTTGGCATGTCATTCCAGAGAATTTTAATGGTATAGTGATTTTTTTTTTAAAAAAGCATAATATTAACCACTCCTTCCCCACAAAAATGCAAGGGGAGGTGATATAAGCCCTTCCTGACAGAGTACATGGAAGGAAGATATTCTCGCATAGGTCCTTGTGGATTTGAAGCCTGAGGGCTTCCATAAGGAAATATGACTTCTAATTAAATATAACTAATCCAGACATAGGAGAAGGTGATTTTTTTCTTTAGCCATAGGGTGCACCAAGCACCAGAACACCATACATCACTGCTGGAATGAAAGAATACATTAAAGCTTCTTAGAAAGCCTGGGAGAAGACACTGAGCCTGGGCCAGACAAAGGAGGTACGTGGTGAAAGGTGAACAGCTCCACTACCCTGAAAAATCTTTCAAAAAGAAGTTGGGCAGATCTGCCAAGGAAAAGCTTTCATGACTTCAAATTTTACATTCTAGACAATTTTTGTAAGCAAGTTGACTGATTGTTTTTAAGAGCCATCTCTTCCCTTCCCCTCTAACTCATACAGGTTTAGTTTGACCGTGCAGCAGCACGGAATCTCCGTGGAGGTTTCCGTGAGGCACCATCTGCGAGAGAGAGAGAGGGTGAAGAAAGTACCAGAGGAAAGGTCAGTTACAGAAGCAAAGTACATTAAGTGCTGGGCATACTTCAAAGGGGACTTAAAAAATCCACGGGGATCATAAGAACTCTGAATTAGGGCAGCAGCTGGAATGTACAAAGGAGTAAGACTGAGCATCAACAAAGGAGAGACTCTCTGGCTTGCAGCAAGGCTTAACAGGCTATTGGAAAACTCCAAGTTATTTACCGAGGAGCAGCTGGTTTTCTTATTTCCTGGACCATTTTCACTTGTGCTAATTTACTTTTATCGTGAATCAGTGAAGGGAGAAAACTCGGTTGAGATACTTCTCAGTCTGCAATCACAGAAACATCCTCTCAATTTTGAGTGCTGTTTCAAACCAGATTAATTAACAGTATTAATTATACAAAAATTGCCTTGCAATAGGTAAATCCAATTCAACACATTACAATGTATTCTAATGGAATAAATACAAGGGAAGAAAAAGGTAAACACTACATTAACCAGAAATGATGTATGAACAAGGTTCTTTCAGACAGCGTTTTAACACAAGCCTGAGAAGTAATTACCCATAAAAACAAATATTCTCAAATATTCTTTCCTTTTGTTGAGAGGCTGTGACAAATCATATGTGCAGCACAACCAAGACAAAGGTAACTTCAAAGATCTTGCGAAAAGATAACTTAAAAGATCTAGGACACGATCAACATTCAGCAATATCAACTGTTTTTCAGCCACTTGCAAAAATATCACATACACTAAGTACAACTTCCCCTATAAAACCAGTACCTTATCCTGATACAGACTCACACTGCAAATCAAATGCAGAAGAAAAACTATTTACTCCCACTAATATGTCAGATTGCATTGCAGAAACTGACAAATCTATAGAAAATATTAGAGCTATATCTCAATCTATAAAAAACCACAACCTTCACACATAATTAACTGTACCTGCAGTAGAGGGGGCAAGCTGCCACCATCAGACCATGCCTTCCTTTTCCACTCTGGACAGATTGTGTCTGACAGCAGAGTTCTGTTTCCAAGGTAAATGGAAAAGCTTTATACTAACTTAAGACTGTCAGATATATTCAAAATTATCAAGTAGAAATTAAGTGACAGAATAACCATGAATAAAAAGAAAAGGAATAAAAAACCCCAAGTGTTTGTTTGCCTAATGTCAGAAATAAAAACAAGGTAATGGCAAAGCTTGAGATAGCACGCCTTCCACACTGCCCGCTGTACATGGGGGTTACTTGCAGTGCAATCACTCTGGACAGAAACAATATAAAAAACCTTAGAAGGGCACAAAGCCTGATAACAGCAAGCAACCTTTAGAGTTAATGGAAGACAAAGTCCAAAAGTTGCATGGGGAGCTTCTCTGAGCTGTTCCCTGCCCAGCCCTCCACAGGGCCACACCACAACAGCTTGTTTAATCTAGTCCCACACAAGCTTTTTTAACCTACAAAAAAGGTAAACCTGTAATTAATGAACTTATTACTTATCTGAGCTGGCTGCAACCCTCCTTACGCTCCATGAGTTGTGGGAAGGGAAATTAAAGTACTAAGCAAATCTTAAATTTACAATCTAATAGTTTTCAAGTAAGAAACAAGACATCCCACACAGATGGCTATATTTACCAGTTCGGTAATTCGGGTAATTCCCTCCCAAATAACTTTATGTTTGTCCTAAAACACCATTAAAGCATAGATAAGGAACAGAAGAACTAAAGAGCTGGTTAATCTGTGTAGCATCATTATGTATTATTTAGTTTAATATCTTCTTGTAGTAAATACAAAATCATTATGTGCCATTTTCTTCAAGAGAACATTGTAGTAAATTTGGTGTTGCAACAGAACCATTAAAGTATAATCATGTACACAGAAAAATTCTACTGATTAGCAAACAAAAATATGTAATTATAGCCACAGTGTGGGACTCAGTTGGCTCAGTTTTATTGCATACTGTTCTGTAAGACTACTTTGCTGCCAAAAATAATGAGGAAAATACTGAGTTGCTAGTTCCAGTTGTACTAGAGGTTTTTGTCTTGATTTTATTGACATTTATAAAGCGATCGTCACATGTAACAAACAAGTCACATTGCCAACACTGTGAGCTGCAGTCTGCAGTGATTAACGAGTAAACAGCATCAATTCCATAGCAACGTTCCACGGATATGGATCAATATTAACTGATTTTTTAAAGAGGTAATTCTGAACAACACTTTGGCCAAAGCATCTCAAGTGCTCTGCAGTTTGAGCAATATTAACAAAATAATACAAGAGCACTGAGACATGGCTTTAAAATGAAAAAGCAGCTCAACATTAGCCCATAAAACCTGTAGTAAACACGTTCAAGTGTGCATATTTCCAATACATAAAAATACAGTTTTAAAAGAAAATACATATAATCATGAGTAGAAAGATTGAACAATATATCCTGTGATATTTGGTATTATACTTAAGCCTCCAGATCTTATTTTCCAGCTTTCATGAAAGGGAGGAGAGAGAATGAGACATATTTGTAGCATTGTACAAAAAAGGATGGCAAGTGCCAGTTTAAAAAGCTTGAAGATAAATTAAAATCACAACAGTTAATCTGTTTCTGAAAACATTGGAATGTTTACGTGAGAGGCATTAAATTTACTGAGCTTTTAACCATAGGTAGTTCATATCTAAACTGCAGCCTGACACCATTAGAAAGGAGCAACCACTCCAACAGGACAAAGTGAGAGGACAGGTAACACTGGCTGAAGATACCGAAGCTCAAAAGACTCTATCAGTGATGAGCCCTGACAATAAACTCCTCTTCACGTTTGGCCTCCATTCTGGAAACATTTATAGCACAAAACCTTTACCCATTTTTAGAAAAAGAAAAAAAAAATCTCAATAGTTTATGCCAGTGGTGTCAAATGCAGGATAAAGTTCAACATAATCCTTAATATTACTCCACCCACTCTCAGCAAACATACTTTTAAAAATAGCTTCACCTACTTACTTTCACAGCAGTCAAAGGCTTGCAAAAAGCAAGTCCTACACCGGATTATGAGAAGAGACTATGGTGAATTGGACAAGGCACTGTGAACAGCCATCTATACAAAGGGGATATTAAGATTCATCTCCATTTCTCTATTAAAATTTACCACTTTGGGTACATGTTCATTAGCAAATACAGAGGACCAGTAAGAGCACACCCGTGGAACAAAACAGCTGGTGGTGAGAACCTGTTGTATAAATACTAGGCACAGTTCAGGTGCTTTTTGATGGTGGAGAGGGTTTTTGTTTGTTTGGGGTTTTTATTTATTTTTATTTTGAGCTAGGTCTTGTCTGGTCCTAGGGCTGAATGCCATATTTCCAGCGGAAAGCATTAGGGACACATTCTCCAGTCCACTATTACCAAAAAGAAACCTAGTTCATGTGCTCCAAGGTACACGATAATGCTAAATACCGAAGTATGTAGCCATGAGACATGGGAGTTTCCTTCAAAAGCACATGCTGGGCCCTAACTATAAAAAGCAAGGTGAATGTATTTTGTATTGGTTTGAGTTGAAATTTATCTGAATTTTTCAGGATTTTTAGCCACGCCTGAGTTAGTGTACCTGCAAATAAAGGGGGAAAGCCCCATTCTCACTCGAATAAAACAGATCTCTGCATTTTCAAAGAAGCAGTTTGGTACTGAGCCCCACAATCTGTATGAATCAAAGTTCAAAAGATCAAAGTAACAACTCACATCAAACTCAAGCTCTATATCAGCCACACACAGAAGTCAGCAGGATAGGATATTCATCCCTTAAGGTTTTAGTTGTAAACAGGCACTAACAAACAACTGAGCAATGGCAGAACAAAAACATTCAGCAGCCACCCCAGGGTACAGGCATAAACAAGCCCTGTCTTACAATGACTAATATGTTCTGCTTGCAGTAGTGATGTTAAGGATGAAACGTCGGGAACCAATGAGACTGAGGGCAGGATAGACAAACTCTTTCAGAGCATCTAGAAGACTTACACAAATAAGCTAATCCTATAGTTCTTACTTCTGATGGGAAGATGGAGAAAAGTAATCCTTCCCCACCTTCACAATATTATACATGATGTATTACACAGCAAAGTCCTTGTGAAACACACGTCAGGTCAAACTAAAAGCAACATGTGTGAATATGCCGATGAAACATTTTACACGACAGTCTCCTAAGGACCAATGGTTAACTTACAGTCCCACACCATAAACATTTCCCGTATTCCAGTATTGCCAGCATCACACTGTAAAGATGAACTGGTCATGGTCCTATGGAAAGATGGTGTCTTTCACTCTGATAAATGGGTATCTTAGATTTACAAGCTTTAATATTATTAATGCCTTTTACTTTCAACATATATGCTTTCATAGAGTCAGAGAACAAATAGGCTGGATTGGACCCTTCAGGGTATGCAGTCCCACTCCCTGCTCAGGCTCCCTTTACAAAACAAATGCATGGTTGAACTAGATCTGCCTTCCATCCTTCTGAAGTGATGAAAATCTACAGAAAAATTTGAAGAGCTGTTCCACCATCTAAAATCTGTTTATTGTTATTATTTTTAATAATTATGTTTATGCTGCAGGGTAAAACAACACCCAACACCTACATGTTATTGAAAATAAATGCTTTTCAATTATTAAGGTGGAAGAACGAAAGCTAAACAATAACTGGCACAAAAGGCTCACACGAAAACAGTCCCAAGACGACACCTATCCAGTTTGGCAAGGTGCCCATTTGTGGTGATAGAAAGAACCACAAAAAAATAGGTGTAGCTAAAGTATTAAGGAGGATGAAAGGTCTAAGCTGACAGCAAATACAAACCAGATCTGAATTCTCCCATCAGACTCTGTTTGGGGAGGCCAGGCTATTATTTGTTATCTGAGGACTGAGGTATGCACAACATGGGCAGGCTCTGCCGGCACAGGGGAGAGCCCAAAGATCCTTGATGAGGGACGTTCCGAAGCCTCAAGTCTCTCCATGTAACACAGTGAGAGTCAAAAGAGAAAAGGGTGACTTTTAACGCAGCCTTCAGCAGAGACTGGGGGTTCTGATTTCTTTTTCTCACATCTAGATCTTCTTAATTTTGCTCTTCCTTTTCAACAACAAGGTTTTATTTATAACTACCTCTTCTAATTAGAAGGCTGACTTCCTGATCTCTTGACCCATTGCACAATATGATTTTAATTAGTTCACACTGACATGCAAGGCCTGGAGTTTAAGTATTGCTTTGCCTGAACAAACCTATTTGCCCATTGAAATCCCTTACATAAACATCCCAACAAAAGATTCTTTGAAACTTTTTTTTTAAAATTATTATACAAAATTCAGTGGGATAGAGTAATGTTGCAAAGAGTGATGTTCATGACCTTCTGAAACACAGTTTTCTCTGCTGAACTACACTTCTTTCATGATCTAAAAAAAAATAAATAGGATTTTTTTTAATTGAGTACCAACATATCTTTCTTTGTCCACGAATGCCTTATGTGCATGTCAGCACAGATACAGATACTACAAGAGTATTTGTTTTGAACAGCTTTTTTATCAGAGAATTTTATGTACTTTGCAAAGGAGATGGACAGCAAATAGGAAAACACAGAGAGGGAAACTGAGGGTAAAATGATGAGTGGTATTTCCAATACTGCTCAGACCCTCCTTGTAGCTCCAGAAAGCCTCAGATCTCCTGTCTCCCCTTCGCTCACTTCAAACTCAGTTCTTCCACACCTCCAACCTGGACTTTTGTGAGTTGCTGGCCAGGTACAAGTCACATGTGCTATAGTGAATCTGAAATATAGCCAGCCACATGATTCCAACAAAATATACAAGGGTAGAGTCTCCCTGGATTTCCCCAGCTTAAGAGAGGCTTTAGCTCCTCTCTGGAAGTCAGATTTTAGAAATGTTTTAGAAATCTACTTGTTTTGAAATTTTCAACTCCCTATCAAACACATCTGCAAATAACCCTTAGATTACATAATGTGTTGGGAATAGATAGTAGGTAACAGACAGAACAAGGAAACCAGAGTAAGAGTGTTTCAAAATCTGCAGACTGCTTATATAGGATGGGGCATAACCAAAGCACAAATTGATACTATCACATATTTCCTTTCCAGCTGGACAAGAAATCCCTGACAAAACTGTCTCGAGCTTCAAGGAGTCCCAGGTCACACTTCAGCAATCTGCCCATCTGTGAATGAGTAAGAGAAGTGTGTGCACCTGTGGTCAGGACACATGAAATACGGGAAAGATGATGGATGTGACTGACAGGATGACTCAGTGAACATCAGGGCTTGAACTTCCACCTCTAGTGTTTATTAGTGGAATATCGACCATCATTCCATCCGAACGTTTTCTCACGCTCAGCAGAGTCCGGATCAAATACGAGACCAGTTAGTGTTGCAAGTGTACCTACTTGAAAGCAACAAAATAGCTCTATGAGACAGCATTTGCACTTTTTTTAGAGCCAGAGTTAATCATTGTGAAACTACTGAGATGTTCCCTTGATATTTTAAATAGATACCCCAGAAAAGTACAGAATAAAAAGAGACAAGAAAAAAGTTTAGATAGCCATGCTCAATCTTTCTCTTCTATTATTCATTAACCTGCAGGTTTTAAGGGAGAACGCAGTTGTTAGGGCTTCTCAGAGAAACCTGGCCTAATTAAGTTTTAATTCCAGCAAATCAGGAGGTATACTTTGTCCCTGTCAAACACACAGACACATTTAAGCAGCATTTCCCAAAAAGACAATGTCCCTTGGTAATTCCACAATGGGTATAGTCCAAAATTTGGCACCATCTGTATATCATAAAAGGTCTTTGTGATTCAGGAATCCAGCCAGCCTCTTTGTATATAAGACGTTGGCCACATCTGTCTCCAGAATTCTGTGAACAATCAAAAATCATTGTGAAACAGCTCCAAAAGAGCCCCTTCCTTCCTCTTAAACCTCTTTCTACTTACTGGCTTCAGGCTATGCTTAAACTCAAAACGATGCAGAAGTGCTTTAATAGTAACATTATGTATCTACATAACCCAAGGTTCAATGCCTTCAAACATCAAAAATCAGAGTGACTGCAGCAGGGGGAAGGGAGAAGTGCAGAGATTCGTATGTAAAGCTTTTAGTAGAGTAGCAACGCTAGGACAAGCCAGAAGACCCAGTAGCCAGTGTCACTATTTTAATTTCCACAGATGTATTCCTAAATTAATCTCAAGGATAAAATAAACCATTCCCATGACGCAGTGGACAGTAAGGAGAGCAATTTCTTGCAATAGACAAGATTCCTTAACTGAGATGATTCCTTCCCCCTTGTTGCCACTGGTCTCTTTAATGGTTCTTTCTAAACATATTCTGGTCTTGAGCTTTAACTTGAAAGAGTTAAAACCCAAGCCTTGCTAAAACACGCTAAAAAATAATGTATGTATGGGCATAGCCATCACTACAGTCAATTAGGTATTCATGGCTCTGCTCCCATTCCTGCTGCAGTAGGTGTGATTGTTGTACTTTTTCCCCAATTCTCGCGCTCCATTTACTTACACCAGGCCAGACACCGCTCCACTACACATCAAAACAAAACCTGCTACAAAGCAAAGCAGAAATGGATTTACACTGTACAAAACAAGGCATAACTTTTTTTTTTTAAAAAACCGAAATTGGATACAATACACATGAGGCACTGCAGAAGGTAAATGTGGATCTCTGAAAGGTCTCTCCATAAATGAGGATTCTGGGAGCATTCTCCACTGGATGCAGAGACGCTTGGGTGAACGCACAAAGCACCACACGGACTGCAGCGCTCCTGTTCCTTGGCACAGGTATGGGAAAACAACAATTAAGCTTTCATCAAACATATCCTTTTTTCAACAAGCAGACAAATTCTTTCTAAATACCTGTGCTGCCAATATCTCTCTCGCATGTACAGTTACATAGTCTGTCTTAAAAGACTACAAACAGTCAAACAGCATTGTTAAATAACCAGTGTGTTTTCTCTATCTTACTGTTGATTGTTCAACATTAGCACACAAATTGACAGTTATTAAGCAAATGATAAATGTTATCTATTCATACAAAAAGTTCTTTACTGAATCAAAACCATTAACAGTTCCCAGGAGCATAAATGTAATTCTTTTATACTACTGAAAAGGAAAGCTACAAAAAAAAAAAAAAAGAGATGTTATTACTCTCAGGAACATACGCAGACATTCCCCAGAAGAGGCAAGTAACAGACCTGACCTAACACAGTACAGCTTAAAAATCATTGTAAAAGGAATTTAATGTGTGTAAGATTAGAAAACATGAAATTTGATTTCTTTTCCTTATGCTTCAGACCTTCTGTAATGCTTCTAGTCAATTTCACCAAGCTGAAGAAATACTACAAAATTTAAGCATAAATCTACACTTGTACATTTTTTTTGCTACATAATACGTATCGTTTGTCAAGAACAATGATCACATTAAAGAATGGGAGCATAACATGAAATTATTTGTGTTCAAATACTTTTCATCTAGCTCAAAAGATTCAGAAACACTTTAGACTGGAAGGACAGAATTTGGAAATTCTTCCAGGACAGGTATTGGTCACTTAAAGTTACAATCTAGAAGATGTCCCATGTTCCCCTGCCTTTTCAAATGGTATTACTCGGATGTCTGCCAGGGAAAGGAATTGAAAATATGCTGTGAAAGGACTGGCACTGTTTTTCTGCTTGGAAAAAAATGCATCTCCTTATAGCTGTAAGATATCCCTGGCCCTTCGGACGACTTCTTGATTTATCAACACCAGAGTTTACAAAATGCCCATCAGCAACAACCAGCAAAGCCACAGAGAAAACCTTTTCTGTTGGTTTTCCTCCATCACACTTTTCAAGGAAATGAGTGATATGAGGTCTCAAATCGTAAAGTGAATATCCTACAAGTATATAGTTTTCCCTAAGAAAGGGAACAGAGGTACTTCTGGCTAGTGAGACAGGAAATGTGTAAATCCCATCCCAGTTTCTCGTTTAGGGAGTTTAATAAAGCAGCCCTGTATTGTGGCACACCAATATATTTTGGCAGCATTTGGAGAGATAGCACCTCCTGAGCTGTGAGTACCACATTTTACTGCACCCTGTCAGGTTAGATAAAAGCTGTCTGCAACTTTTGTAATTTTCCTAGACAGAAGAGTTATACAATATTGCCAAGAAGCTTTAGAACGATACAGGGTAGCCCACCACTACTGCCAAATAATTTTTTAAGATTCTATTTCTCCCTCTGTCTAAAAGGTGTTCTGGCAACTCTACAAACATTTGAGAAAGCAGCATGTTCTCCAGCTACTCTGCAACATACACTGAGACAGGGCCTTAGAGAGCCTGACTTCGGAGACTGACCTCTTAAAATTTCTTAAACAATTTATAAAACAACCTTCCTATGAAACGATTTTTTTTTCAGTTTCACACATAGAGAACAAACATTCTTTAAAAATCAAGTTCTCTCCTCCAAAACTAGTCCTAAAGGAGTAAGGTACAAAGTAAAAGGAACAGGGGAAATAAGGAAATAAGAGCACACAGTAAATATGTCAATTATTTTACCATGTTAAATATGACTGGAGAAGAGAGAAACTTCAGTTAATAGCAGGCTGAGTATTCCAGCAAGGCCACTTACTAGTAGTGATGGAAAGATAACACTTGTTTAACTAGTGTTTGTAAAGTACTTTGCATTCCTCAGATAGAAGAACTATAGATACGCCAAACACCATCATCATTACACCGGCTGCTGCTCTAACTTCTGTAAATAATTAAAGGCTGTGACATTATTCTGGGTAAGCATATCGTAATGTAACATCTGGGGATGGGAGGAGCACACATGACCAATTCCTCCATCTTATATTTTATGCATGAGGAGTAATAATTTATCGTGTGGTCAGAGCACGGTCGCCAAGAGGAACAGCTTGGAGCTGATAATGCTTCCTGGAGAGACTACAGAGTTCCTCTTGGGAAGGCAAGAAGTGATCAATAAGCGTGCGACACAAGCTGCAATGACATGGGCCGACTCTCAAAGCAGTCCTGCTTTCAAATGAATCTGTTTATTTACTTTGGTGGAAACTTTTAAAAACATCTTCCAGTCCAGTGCTCAACACCTTTAGGGCACAATTACACCTTTACCAGAAGCACTAATTAATTTTAATTATTCCTTCTGACAAATATTTTGTGCAGAGTGTAATGTAGGTATGTTTTATTGATCCAGGAATTAAACGTTTTACATCAGAAAAAAACCCACCCTGTTCTATTATAACAACAATAATAAAAGTACTACAAATAAAAAACATGCAACATGAACATGCATTCAGAGTACAAAACTCTGAATTTCAAAGTCGGGAGGCAACTTCGTGCAACTCTTTTTTCAGATCATTTACAGTAAATACAATTTAAATGGATTTGGTTTTGCCCAAATGATTTTTGCTACTCATCTATCAGATAAGAGGCAACATTAGCATACAGTGGCAAGAATAATGGTGCAGTGAAAATGGAACAGCACAAAGAATAAGCCTGTTCCAGCATAGAGAAGACAGACAGGGAAGTTTGGTGATGCTTTAGTTTATGGGAGATGGCCATTATTTTCAACAGTGAGGTGATTCATTAAATGGTCTTGGGCAGACAAGTCTGTCAATACTGGAACAAAGCTACGTACAAACCCATCATTTTAACTAAGGGCTTAGAGGATGGCCAGTGAGTTAATTGAGATTAAATCACATACAAAGAATGTTCTTATTTCATCTGACATATGTTTTCTTACAGACTCTCACAGGAGGAATGCTAAATGTAATGATAAAATGTTTTCTGTCTTTCTGTGTAGGAAGAGATTACCAGCAAGCTAGGAATTAAATTCCACTGGATAATCCCTGCACAGTGGCTAATTTTATAAGGTACACACATGGCTGTATTTCACTTAAATATATATTTAATTCACCTAGAAATTCTAATATCAAGATGCTACTTTAAAACATCTAAAACCAAGCATCCTATGAAAGCAGTAAAACACCTTCAAAAAACCTTGTTAACTGTATAAAAAACTGAAGTTAATGAAGCTGGTGACACTCAGTGTGTCAAAAAGCATCTCTTTATGCCTAAGGTGACCTTAAGCCATGGCTGGAGACTGAAGAACTACTAAGACAAAAAGAAAAAGAGAGTGCTCTACACTGCATGAAACAACACCGCAGCAAACCAGTTATGTTTCGTGACCCACGTCCAAGAAGGGAAGCAGAGTGAAATACGGTGCACAGCAATCAGAAATATTGGTGAGAAGAAACCTGCAGTCCAGCCCCTCACTCGGGGCATGACAGTCCCCAGATACCAGAGCTGGTCAGTCTCTGCATGTGTCATTCGAGGTGGTTGGAGGGGACTGGGTAGGAACCCACTCTTCAGAGGAATGCAGGTCCTGTCCTCTTGCTGCTGTTTCATGTCATGTTCTGGCCACGAGCCCTCGCAGTCACCCAGGAGAGCAGGAAGGTGCCAGGAGGAGATAAGTCAGCTCCCTGAAGCCAGGGCAGGGAAACTCTTCCCCAGTGCTTCCAGCAGATGACCTCCACCATGCTCCCCCCTCATTAGTACTGTGCTTCAGGCACTCTACTTTCCACTTAGGTAATGACGAATATTCATCAAAACTATTGTCTTAGCTTTTTTCAGTACACTACAGACTTTGCAAAACTAATGCTCTTTCTGCAAATACATTTTCTTCACCTTACCATAACGTTTGTGCATTACTTATTAACATGTTTTTCGCAGAAAACTTTCCTTTCGAATGAGTAAGATCTAACTACTAGCATTGTGTTAAATATAATGAGAGGAGTTTTCCACGCATTTGGGTTAGTTTCTAAAGACCTGTTTCAGTGCTTTTCTGATTCAAAGCCAAACTCTTGTACACACATCCTTCAGTATTACTCATGAGCTAATTTAAACACAGGTATCGCCTAGTTTCGGTGAAAAGACTGAAATGAAGACCAAGATAAAAACTTAATACAAGCTGCTATAATATGATGAATAGGATATTTTAGAAGAGCTTGCTAGGAAAATAATTCATATTGTATACTAAATAAAAAGGATCACACTCTCAAGAGCTTTTGAAATGTTCCTTTCCCCTTGATGAATTACAATGCAATTTTCTAGCCAACTAATTTCACTAAAGAAGATAATGACTTGAGCAAAAGGCTAATCAACTGCCAATCAGGATTCCTTGAAGCACAGAATGTCAAACATCCAAGCAAGTTTTTTACAAGTCATAAAAGCACTTAAGTTCCATGATATGTCATAAAACCTGTGATGAAACTCTGAAGTTGATGAAGCACTTACTTCTCCAGTGATATTCTTAAACAAACAAATTTCAGCTTTAACCAAATCTTCCATTAATATTCAGACCTATTAAAGAAGCATCATCGCTATACAATTAGCTGTGTAAATGTCAGTCAGAGAACTAAACAGATTAATCACCCTGGTTGCTTTCTCTACCAGAGAATTGTCAATGTTATTTAATTTCTTCAGGAGTGGAGGGGGAGAAGGGAAATATGTTTTGTTAAATCTTCTCTTATTAGATTTTTCTCACGATAGTGAGTGCTAATTTATCATGACTATTTATTGTCAATTTCAATCCACTTTGGTTTTTTGTTCTGTAGTATTCCACTTACACCTTTTTCTGTAATTCAGCAGAAAACGTTTCAGAAGGGAAGCTTTGAAGGAAAACATTAATTGCCATCATCTTTTCTTCAAGAGAAACACAGGTCACTACTCTTTTATGTGTGACTAAACAGTAGTCTCAGAAGGCAGGACTTAATTATTTTTATGTAGCTTGTGTCTTCCTTTCTATTTTAAAGTCAATAATTAATTGTTTGTCCGGGCTTCTATTTCACCGTCTTGTGTATTTTATTGGGAAGAAAGCAAGGCATCTTGAACGTATATTGCCCACTTGATCTTGTGATGATGTTTTGAGTTGTGTACATATTACACAAGCAGAATATTATCTCTGATAAATACAGGAGAATGGAAGAGAACATCTTTAACCATTCTAAGTCAACAGTGTTTTCAAACTCCAAAAGTTTTGGACAACAAGAAGGAGAAAAGCATGCTGTCCAGTCTCATGTTCTCATAGCTTAAACATGTATTTCTGAAAATTTAGTACACTGGATTATCTCAGAAGACACTAGGGAAAAAGGGTTATATGTTATAGATTAACTCAAACGTTTTAAATCAGGACATGAAGTGCCAGCTAAAAGTATTCAGTTCATTGTTGGTCCTTACACAACTGAAGACCATATCTAAATATGAGAAATTGAAGTCATCAAATGTTTTATTAGAACACCGTTATTTCACCCTGCTTCGAAAATCTGTGTACAGTAAATGCCTGCACTGACTTAGGCAAACATGATGGGTGCACTTCCTGGGAAGAGCTTAAAACCCAGGATGGACATGATGTACAACATGTACTGAAGCCCACAGTAAGCACAGATCCCTCCCCTAACCACAGAATGAGTTATTCCTGCCATTTCCCACTCTCACGTGGCACATTTCTCCTCACTCTAGTCCCCTCTCCTCTGCTGGACTTGGTAGACCTGGAAAAAACATTTTGTCTCTTTTCCCACACTAGTAACTGTTACCTATGAAATTCAGGTGGTCTCAGTACCATTGATACCAGGTGTTTGATTTGCTGGGTATGGACTACATGCAAATAAAGACCTGGAGTGGCCTGCTCCACCTAGCCAGCCACTTCCAGCTGCTGGCAGAAGGAATTCCTTGACAGTAGTTTACTGACTAACCCAAAATTCACGATCACCACTCCATTGTACTGGGCTTTCCAGGCCTGCTTTCTACATCCGCTTGCTGTCTCTTGTCCTCTCCTTACACCATGAGCTCTTTTGGGCTGGGATGGTTTTCCATTGTTCCATGTTGGCACCGAGGGAGAACAGAAGTGCCATTGTCACTAATCAGAGCCACCTGGACCTACAGCAATTTTTTAAAAGAGTTTTAAAACCTTCTCAGAGACACTGGGGGCAGCAAAACTACAGTATTCAAGAGTTTCCCAGCACAGCACGGACCCCTGACAGAACAAAAGCCGTCTTTTGAGAGAAACAGCCTCAGGCCCTGCTCATCTGGCTTACCATTGCTGACCTCACTTTTCTACCAACTGGGGAAAAGTGTTAGAAAGGACAAAACTCTTTTCAATGAGGGAAAAAAAAACCAGAGGGCTGGGCAGAGACAGGAAAATTTGGGGCTTTCCAAGCCAATGGGCCAACTCCTCAGTCAATACTGCAGAGACAGGAAACTTCACTCCCTTTTTTTTAGTAGATTTTTTTTCATATTTAGATATAGATATATATATATATAGATATATATATATGTATGTATATATAAAGTGCATGTCAACACACACAAAATCCAGGAAGAAAAAGACAATTAAAAAACATTCCTTGACAAGACTCTAGGTCTTCCTTAGGCTTCCATCTGTTCCTAGAAAAACTATCTCTCAACAAAACCACTTAATGTCTTGTTAAGATTTTTTACCTCCTTTCTATCTATCAATTACTTTGGAAACAGTCCTCCCGTTTCAGGGAGGGAGGAGGAACAACTAAGCTTAGGTTTGCTGAACAGCGGTTCCACCTTCCCGCTGGCCTCCCCAAATCCCCCAGGTCTGAAGAAATCCAGCAGGTGATGAAAGAGTCAATCAGCTCGGCATCCAGTTAAAGGAAATGTATTAGTACAAATTCTCACCAGGCAAACAAGCACGGAGAGCACGCAGCTGGAGAAAGCCACTTCTGAAAGCTGACCTGCCCAATGTACATGCTTGGACCTCAGGAATTAAGATTGCAGACTGGGGGAAAAAACCCCCGAACAACTCTACAGGCACCAAACTGTAAAATCAGTTACAGCACTGCAAGCATAGTAAGACACTACGTGTTCTATAGTCCTTGGATATTGAGTCCAAGAACATCCTTCGTCTCGCCAAACACTTGTTGAATACTGAAGTATTTTAACATATCAGGTTTATTAGATCACTCTTTGGAAGCCTTTCCAAAAATACTGATCTGGCAAAGCAATTACTATTCCAGGGAGCATAGCTGAGCTGTGGAAAGCCACATGTGCTAGAAAAGCTTGACTTGTTTTAAAGCAGTCAGTGGAAGGGCAGGGGGAAGAATAGGATAGAAATAACTTGCATAAAAATCCAGATTTAAGGAAATCAGGAGAGAAGTTAAAAGGTTCACAAAGGCCCATCGGATGAAGGCCTATCAGATCTAATAAAATTAGTCTTCCCAAAAACTGAATAATTTTCCAATCATGCACGTGGACACTGTAGACAAACCACAGCCCCTGATTTCCCAGTGCAGAGCACTGTTTCCAGATGCTGGTACACTTTTTCAGTATTTTGCTTTTCTGAGTCAAGCGAGACAGGCTTCTTCTTTGATGGGAACATTTGAAAAAATATTTGAATCAAACAGCTAATCTGTGTCATAGAATCACAGAATGAATGAGGTTGGAAAAGACCTCTGAGATCATTGAGTCCAACCTTTGACCAAACACCACCTTGCCAACTAAACCATGGCACTGAGTGCCACGTCCTGTCTTTCCTTAAACACCTCCAGGGACGGTGGCTCCACCACTGCCCTGGGCAGCCCATTCCAATGTCTATCACCTTTTCTGTGAAGAAAATCCTCCTAATATCCAACCTGAACTTCCCCTCCAAACAGAAGTAAAAAAATGTGTAAAGTTTACACTGCAAATTTCTGCCTCCTTCCTTATCACCTTCTCTATCACTTCTGTAGGATTAGCCTGCCTGGTGTGTCCCTGGGTGGCGTGGAAGGACTTGGAGTGAAACAGAAATGCAAAATCTTTCCTGAGAGACAAAAGTGTGTCAAGAAACAGACAATGCAAAACAATTTTGCAGTCAACTATCAGAACATACTGAAACCCAGCTCAGACTTTCCAATATCCCTGCTGAAAATTACTTGCACACAAACAAATTAAAAAGAATGTGACGAGACTGCTTATGGAGATATTAGAGAACCACTGAGGATTTTTTCCTTATATTTATGTATATATGTAACCATCCTGTTTCTGGATTATTTTATGAAACAGCAAGTCTCAAGTGAAATCACGCCAGGGAGTGATGGAGTGGAAAGCAGTTGTGAGGACTGTGATGGGAAGGATGAGGCGGCAGGCTGAGGTGGGAATAGCAAGGCATGTATTGGGATTTGTATCGGCTGTGGGTTCTTCGCACCCCTGGCACGTTGCAGGGCAATGAAGCAACATCTGTCTGAGGGGTTTGCAGCCTGACGGTAGGGAATCGACAAAGGTACTTGCCAACCTGATGACCTGTGACTTAGTTTTCCATGATGACAAGAAAGTAGCACCGGTTTAATTTTCCTGACTTTATATAGCCACGTATTCTCTGTCTCATTTATTAACGCAGCTTCTGACTGCTTTTCCCATTTCTGAGGAAAATGCTCCAGACTCCCAAAAATAAAGGCTGATGCTGGAGCAAGCTTTACACACCAGAACACTGTATCTTTACGTGCAGGAAATTTTAACTTTGAAGGCTAGACAGAAATAGAGATGGTGAGAATATTACCGCTGGATCACCTGCCTTTGGAAAAACAAGCAAAGACAATTTGCAGTAGAGATCTTCTGAAATCAATGGATTTAACATTAACCAAGAAACAGGACACTGATTTTTCCTGCTTTTTAACCCTTGTAAGCCACTGTTTACTGTCCTTCCCAGTCTTCATCATTCTACACATTTATACAGATGCTTTCTCCTTCCATTTTCCTGTCTCCACCTCAGCTTTTCCAACAGAAGAATGGCTTTTGTCATCTGTGTCACTCTGCTTCTGCCACTAGGGAACAATGTCACAGACTGTGCCTCATATAAAAGGCCATGAAGATCTAGTGAGCCATGGGACCCGGATGATTCAGGGATGCTGAAGCACCATGCACCATGTCAGCAGTACAGTGCTGCCTGGCCTTGCAATAGAAAAGTGGAAGGGCACATATGCCCCAGACACAATGTTTTAGGTCCTATTTTCCTATTTTCCTGCTGAAAATAACAAGCTTCCCCCATAGCACGGAGTGATGGGCTGTCATAAAAAAAACTGCATTCAAGTGAACCGGTTGGATTTTAGTCCTAACTTCATTTTGTTCTTGATTTGCAAGACTCTTCTCTCTTGAATGGTGCACGGAGGTAGTGACTGTGATACAAGTACAGTCCCTGTTCTGAAACAGGCTGAGATATCTGTCTGAGCTGACCCTGTCAGTGCCCCAGGGCTTTCAGAGCCAAGGCTGCAGGCTTCACCTTTGCCACGAGGAGAAGTGGATGCAGGCACATTTTGTAAACAAATTGGAGACAGATCTAATAATGCCTTCACCAGCAAAGATAGAAGAGCCATATTCAACATCAGGCAATAAATTCTAACTCACACAATTTCTATTTATTACTTGAAGTAACTTTTTTCCTCCTGTTTTTCTGTGCTATGACTTACCAACTTCTCCTATTTCAATGTATAAGTTAACCCTCTCTTTAATCAATACCTAACTATATTGTACAGAGACACAAAGCTTGTTCTAATGGGCCACTGCTGAGAATTAAATACGTAATAACTGAGCACTGCATTAATTTGTGCTTAAACCGACTTCCTCTTGATGATCAAACATCTGGGTAGATATATTTAACCAAAATCTCTATGAACAAGGTGTACATTGAACAAACCAAATATGTTTTGAAATTTAGTTTCATAGGTATAAAAGCAAGAGATTCACACGTTGCTGCCAAGAGCCCATGAGTGCAATTCTTTCTTTAGATAATGTTTTCTTTCCCGCTTTCAGAAAAAAACATTTCTCTAGTTTATGATTCAAAGTCTAGGTAAGTGCCTGAATACTTTGTCTCACAACTCCACACCTCATTTTAAAATGTAGGCAATTAAGGAATAATGAAAATTTGTTAAGTAGTCGGAACATACGGCACATAACACTTGGGATCACTGACGGGTATGTTATGAGAAGCTCCACAGTACTGTCTTACAACGGAATAGGACAGAAATGCTCTGTGAGGCCAAGCAGAGGCCAGTGAATGCCAACAGTTAAATTTTAAATTTACAGCAAGTAGAAATGTCCTAACTCCTCTTTCTCCCTTCTACAGCCCATCTACCTTCAGCTCCCTTGCGGAAATCCTTCAGTCACATGAACAGCCCTTTGGGGGAGCTGCATCTATGGGATGTGTCAGTACAGTGATGCTTCCTATTAGTCCTCAGCAAGGTACAGCGCTGGAACTTTAACCTGGAGTCATTTTTAAGGGGTAGCAGAAGAGATCATTTCTATTATATGCTTTGGGGCAAAACTGCTACTGAGCAGACATGTAACAAAGCAGCCAGACACAGAAATTAGCAGTGAAGTAATGAATTTCCATCTCTCCAGTAAAAATCTGTTCCAGTAAAAATCTGTTTTGGTAAGGATTACTCTTGTACATGTAACAAAACAAATATAACACAACAATAAACCATCCAAAGGGAACTAATTATTTAAGAAACTTTAGGAAGACTGTCTGCCTTCCCAAAAACACCCAGAAGCCAAAGACACGGCCAAGAAAACTCTGAAATTGCACATTCATTTGGTGTGTGAAGAACAGACACTTGACATGAAAATTAGAATTCACAGCATTGAATTCACTCATAATCAGGTAAGCTGGAACCACAGAAATTGGGGCAGGCAGGAGTGAGGCAGCACTGGGTCTGCAGAGGGCTCTTGGAGGAGCACATCTGTGATAAAAGGGAGCTGCCAACAGGTATGTGGGACACTCCAAGCTGCTTCCTGGCTCAAACTACCAGGGATCACAGAGATTGGGACTCAGTTAGTAGCCAGCTTGTGCTGCTGTGCCTCTGCTGCAGAGTAGTGCACAGATATGGACACGGGTCTTAAAATCCCTACGGCAGCACAGAGCTGGGTATAAGCCACCAGCTTGGGTGTTTGTCCTGCAGTGAAGGCCCAGCTCCAGCCGCCCTCGGTTACTGCTAATGCCCAGACAAGATCTGCAGGGACCACAGCCCACGGGGATCCTCAGAAGAAGTCAAGAACAGCGGATTTAGGACAGAAAAAGAGAAACCACAACCGTCTTATGAGAAGAAGCTGATTTTGACATACATCTGAGTATCTAATCCAAATATGAAGAGTAATCCTACCGCAGAACAATTCAAACTGTTGCAGTCTGGAAGCTGCTTTTTACCAGAAAGTGCCATTTTCCCAATCTTTCATTTTACCTGAAAGGAATCTACTTTGAGATGCAGTATTTTGTTTAGCTTCTTGATACGAAGTCTTGTCCCCACAAAGGGGCCTGGGGAGCACGAGAGACTGGCTCTCTGCTGGACAGAGCTGGCCCTTCCCCACAGCAGAGGGTTTCCCTGGCTGGTTGTGGCAGACAGGAAAGAGGGGATCCCCAGCAAGATGTGGGAACCCACGCTCTGACAGAGGCTCCCACAGGAGGCACGGGGTCGGCAGTGAGCTCTCTGAAACCTTCTTCCCATCACCTTGCTGTTATCCAAAGGCACTGAGCTGACTGAAACAGAGCTTGAAAGGAGGAAGCTGCCAGCCAGGACAAAAGGGGAAATTGCCTGCAAAACCTTTTCATTTTGGTTCTGTCCTGCCTAATCACTTCAAGTTTTCTCTGTGTAAGTGAGATATTGTAGTTCATATCCAAATACAATGCGGCTTTAGCAGTCGAATGGCTCTGCCACTGGGCAGATCCCTTTCCCAGCTCCAGCCAACTCAAGGTCTTACAACAATTTTCCCTCTCCCTTCCTCCCAGGGTTAATCCAACTTACATGAAAACAACATTATTTAGGGTATTTTACCACCCTTAAACGTACTGTCCTTCCTGTAACATTTTCTTCTATCCCAGACAATACTTATTTTATACAAGTCAGTGACTTTCTAGCGCAAAGTATGAGACCCAGCATCACCATTCACCACTGCTCTGGAAATTCATAGTGGGTACAGGAGGTGGGATGTGTCTGTGATGTAAAGAGTGACTTCATACTAAATGTTGGTCAGCAGGCTAACAGCAAAACGGGGAGGTGCCAGGAGCAAAGTGTCTTTCCAGCCTATGAAAATGTGCTTTGCACCTATACTTTTCTTGTCCAAGGAATTGCTGTGCCTCAGAAACTGAAAAAGAAAAGGTGCCTCACTCTGTGAGGGGAATCAGAAGATCAAAACACCAGATGTTACAAGACCCCTTGACCTGGGGATATCCAAGGTTAAACCGTGCCCCTGAAAGAAAAAGCCCAGCTGACATCCAGAATGGACTGTCAGTGGAAGACAGTAGTCTTCAAAAGAAATACATTTTGTGTCTTTCAGAGTAAAGGCATTACTAAAAAATTACATTTTTCAGGCTGAAAAAAGGCATTACTCTCCACAAAAAATTATGTAACCCCCACTTCAAATAAATAGCAGTAACCACTCATTTTGATTTTATTGTTAAGAGCAACAATGTCAGTAGCAGTACAGCATAACAGTATTTTAATGCCACAACATATGCAGAAGAATTCTGCAAATATTATATTTATAAGTTGGAGCTAACCTCATTAACTGCCTGCAGCATTGCTTCAGTTCATTACGTGACACAAACAGAACAAATTTATATAACTGTATCTAAAATTACAAACAGGTAGTTCTACACTTCCAGGACTACATTTTAGCAGTGGTATTTATGCAGCCATGAATAAAGTCCTGCCAGCATTCTGATTATAAAACTGTATTTGTAGGATTTATTTTTTCAGTTGGTTGGAAAAATGTGATTTAACTTCAAAGATACTACTACGATTTTGTCTTTAATGATTTTGTACAACTATTAAGCCCTCATTACCTAGAATAATTTTACATAGACTCAAATTAAAGGAAGTCAGTAATATGGGAATGAGGTTCTTTCTCAGAGCTGACAAGTTCACTAGGACAGAAATTTGAACTCATCACAGATTTTCCAAATCTAAAATGGTCTGTGGTGGAGCTGAGCATCCTTTTTGGAAATGGCAATGAATGTCTGGTAAGGGTGCACATCCTTACAGAAACATGGCAACATTATAAATAAATGCTATTGAAATGCCAAGAGATTAAAGGCTGAGATCAAATAAACATACCAAAAATATTTATCTCTGCAGATGTTTACATCGGATCAGTTCACAGCTGTACTCCTTTGTTGTCTTACAAGAAAAGAAAAAGATAATGAAAAGAATCAGACCCTACAACTACTTTTTCCCAACAACAATATCTTTTGTCTTGGACACAGAAGCAGCAGTGGGGGGTATGGTTTAGTGAGGTTATAATTCATCTCCACTAGGAGTTTTCTGACAAAAACAGCATGAAGTGTCATTCTTCCCTTCCTCTGGGAGTTGGTGAAAGTGTTTCTGTCTTGCTTTTTTCTGTCCCTTACAATATAAGGTGTCAGAAGCTTCCAGTCTATTCCTAAGGTTTCCCTGGTGTCTTTTGTCCATTTTTATCACTTGGAATTGTGCCCTCCCCAGAGTTTATAAATCTTTGATGAGATCATATGCTGCTGCTCGCTGGAGGTCTGTATCTGGGAGGTGCCAAGGGTGCAGCACTGTGTGACACTCATGTGCCAAGAGCGCCCCAAACACAACTTAACTCTTAGGCCACTGCTATTTACTGACTCCTGAGGGGCCAGATCACAGCAGGGTGACAAAGGCATCAAATTAACTGCTATGAACACATATCTAGAGACCTTAGTGCCGCTGCCCTTTACCCCTAAGGAAAATCATACATTCTAAAGAATTTAAATATTTTAGATAAATATTGAAATAAATACTAGGTAGTTTTCCAGTATCTTTTCAAAGCAAGAAATGAAAAGAACAAATGAAATAGGAATACAGGCCTGATTAAAAACAAACTAGCTAGCAGCTGATGCCTATGACCCTCGGGTAGGCTCAGATGGGTGTTACTGTTGTTACTGCTTGGGATGTAACAAACCAAGGCCTTGGATCGTGGCTTCCCAGCCCCGCGAGGTGCAGGATCCATCAAATTAAGCAAGAGTCCACCAAGAACTGGCTGTCCTGAACCCACCACATCTGGGGCTAAAGAGGAGGAATGGGTAACAACCTAGAAAACCTTCTACCCCAATGGGCACGAAAATTACAGTAAGACAGAGAGCAGGCTGTTTTCCCACCAGTCCCTGCATCCCACATCAGCAGAGATATCTGACACTAAAAACACTCTTGGATATCCCCAGTACAGGAGGGACATGGAACTGCTGCAGCAAGTCAAGATGATCAGAGGGATGGAGCACTTCTGCTATGAGGAGAGGCTGAGAGCACTGGGGTTGTTCAGCCTGGAAAAGGCTCAGGGGTGACCTAACTGTGGCCTCCCAGTACCTGAAGGGAGCCTGCAAAGAAAGATGGAGAGGGACTATTCATTAGAGCATGGAGTGACAGGACAGGGAGGAATGGATCCAAACTGACAGAGAGTAGGTTTAGATTGGATATTAGGAATGAGTTCTTCCCTAATGAGAGTGGTGAGGCACTGGCACAGGTTGCCCAGAGAAGCTGGATGCCCCTGGATCCCTGGAAGTGTTCAAGGCCAGGCTGGATGGGGCTCTGAGCACCCTGGTCTAGTGGGAGTGTCCCTGCCCATGGAAGAGGGGTTGGAACTTAATCATCTTTAAGGCCATTTTAAATGCAAACCTTTTTATGATTCTATGGTATCATAAACTAAGCAAAGGTCTGAGTCCAGCAAAGCTCAGCCAGAAGTAAGGTTCATAATTAACATATATTTATATATATATAATTAACCATCTGGAACAGCTTCTGACACAGGATGCTGTAAATTACTTAGCAGCATATAAGTCAGAATTTTTTTGGCAAATTTTAATTTAAAACTTTCATTTACAGGTATTTTGACCCCAACAAAGAGACAAAAAAAAAGATACCAATCAAAACAGGTAGTAAAGATTAGAGGGGAACTTTTATAAATGTGTGACTGTGAGATGGCTTTTTTTGTAATTTGACACAAACCTCAAAACCTTTGCAAACAAACAAATCGTGTAGTTCGTGTGTTGCAGAATCTCAAAGGGGAATAATGCTAAATCAGTCCTGACTCCATTAATGTGCTGCTACCCTGGAAATTGTTCTTACAAGACACACAATAGATTATTAAGAAGGGCACTTTTTAAATTGTTATTACTCATGCAGGTGAAGTATTTTAAATATGAATCATAAGATGACACATTGCATTAAAAAATCCGGGTATCTCTATGTCACGTCTCACGAAGTAGTTGCCACTGAGATGCATCAGACCATCATCTGAAATCTCCTCTCCAGGGGAAAGTGAAGCACTAAATTGGACAAAAAGCTATCACTGCTTTTGTGGGACAACCCTGAGTGTGCCACGAGATGGAAGAGATGACCTAACAAGATTCGTTTTCAAAGTTAGAACATCAAGGGATTTTAAAAAAATTTAAAAAAAAAATAAAGGGAAAAAAATCCCATTTGACATTTGAAAATTGTAAAAAAATATTTGCTGATGGAAGGAAAAGGCTAATGGGAGAAACACGGTAGTAGCTGCTTCCAAGAAAGGTGATGAACCAATTCATCACAAAATTATGGTTTCTTCCTGTTAGCTGTCCTCATCATACAGGAGAGAGCACAGCTGCCAGACACTGCCCGGGGCATGAGGAGTCACTCTTCCTCCCAGAGAGGCACCCAGCTGAGAAGCAAAATGTGCAGTTCCGTGCTTCGGTCCATGGTGGATATCACCCAGACAAAAAATAAAAGTACCCTAATGGAGGTTTCCATTCACACCCTTGGGAAGCCTTGCCTTATCCAAATTTCCACTGAAGGAAGCCCTATGTGAAAACTATTTTAAAGCTTGTTAATGGCATCGTGACATAAGTGAACATCCAGCACTAAGGGAGAGGATACCTCCAAAGAAGCACAGAGTGTCATGGTAAAATAACATCCCCAGCAGTCAGGAACGGGTAAGCAAGAAGCACAAATATGAACACATTTCAACACCAAAAGTTTAAAACAAAGCCAGTCTAAAGACTAAGCAATACACCATAGAATCATAGAGTGCTTTAGGTATGAAGGGACCTTAACGATGATCCAGTTACAACTCCCCTGCCATGGGCACGGACACTTCCCACCAGACCAGGTTGCTCAGAGCTCCATCCAACCTGGCCTTGAACACTTCCAGGGATGGGGCAGCCACAGCTTCTCTGGGAAACCTGTTCCAGGCCTCACCACCCTCATAGTAAGGGAATTTCTTCCTAACATGTGATCTAAACCTACTCTCTGCCAGTGTGAAGCCATTCCCCCTTGTCCTGTCACTCCATGCTCTAGTAAATAGTCCCTCTCCATCTTTCTTTGTAGGCTCCCTTCAGGTACTGGGAGGCCACAGTTAGGTCACCCCTGAGCCTTCTCCAGGCTGAACAACCCCAGTTCTCTCAGCCTTTCCTCAAGGAGAGCTGCTCCATCCCTCTGATCATCTTGGTGGCTTCCTCTGGCCTCACTGCAACAGCTCCATGTCCTTCCTGTGCTGGGCACCCCAGATCTGGGCACAGCACTGCAGGTGGGGTCACACTTGAGTGGGGCAGAGGGGCAGAATCCCCTCCCTCCCCTGCTGCCCACCCTGCTTTGGATGCAGCCCAGGGCACCAATCTAGGGTTAGTTTGTGTGCAGGAAGTTTTAGAACTGAGCTCACTAAGCAAGTACCAGGGAAAAATCTGACCATATTCCTCGCCCTCTTCAACTGTTTTCAAAACATAATTGTCACTTCTGCCTGGAGGAAATTTTTTTTTCCCATCCCAGCCTGCTATCTATACCCTGAAGCTGTAACAAGGGCCTGTTAACAGAGTTTTCTGGTTACAGTTTCTCTTCTAAAATAAAAGGACATTTTCATGCTGCTGTGGGTTCTGTTACCAGAAGTTCTGATTTACCCAACACAACGGCAACAATATTTTTTCTAGGCTTACATGAGAGGCAGAATTCAGCTTGATTTAACAAAGCTTCTTCAACAGTGAGGCAACATTTGGCTTCGAGTCTGCCATTCAAACAGCAGCTTACCTTTGGGAATGAGGAGTACATTTCTTTCCCAGAGCCAGATTTTTGTAATGATGAAAAAGTTCCTGTTAAGCATTGATGCATATAACTAATTTGGACAAGTTAGGAAACGCACTCTTTGCTCATTACCTGGAATTTACAGTATCTGTGGGAAAAATATCAGTTACGGCACAGATTCTCATAATGTCATCTGTGCTTCACCAGTGCTGAGCTAAGAAGTTTCCAGATAAACTCGCTATTATCTGATAGCAGTGGGTCCTCTGCAACTGCTGAGCTGCATTAGGAGGAACAAAATACTCCTGAAATATTTATTTTTCTTCTGAGCAATAGCTGAAGTATTGATAAAGCAGAAAGGCACGATATAAAGTCAGAACTGGAAGGCACAGACTCTGCAACCTAAAGTACAGCAAAAACGTTGGCCATGCTCTGAAAACATTTGCAAACACTTGACTTGAAGCACTTAGAGAGCAACGGGATGTTCACAGCCATGTTTTGTAAGGGCAAACGCCTGCATATACAGTAAAGGGAACAAAAAGGTACTGAGGTTACAAACAGGGGCAAAGCAGCTAAAGATATGTAATAACAGCAAATTATTCTGCACTATTTCAGATACGGCTCTCCTCAGCACGCAGGTTGATAGCAATAGCACTAGCTACATTGAAAATGTTTCTTTTACAGCAGAAGTATGCTTTAAGGTAATTATTGTATGGAGGATCACTTGAGAGTTAGGAAATGCTAGTTTGAACTTGATGTGTATAGCCTTGATTTGGTCCATTGTACTGTGCTACATGGGTGGCTGCTTTTCCCCAAGTAACATCTGCCTGACTCAGAGGAAGGAATGGATGTTCTAACTACTAAAAAATTGCATTTTTGCTGTTGAGCATGAGGCCACTTTTTGTTTACTTTTTGCACAGGTGCTGCTCAAAATCAGCCATGAAAACCAATTTATAACAATATCTTGGCAGGAGTCATAACATTTGACATGGAATTATCTGTGTGCTTAATAATGCTCCTCAGCTTATTTTCATACTAATGAAATAGCACTACTATTTGCATTTGAGAACTGCATGGAAATATATTTGCCTAAAAAGTCTCTTTCATCTCTGAAGCAGACCATGTTCCACATGGATGCACTCTTCACTGAATAAGTTTGTTAAAATATTAAGAAGTCTGAAAATTCAACTATTGGTTAAAACTTGTCTAAGGAATAAAATACTATCAGACAGGGGCAAATGCTTGTCCTGCAGCCAAATATCGAATCTGAACTCCAAAACTCAGAAGTGTTACAGCTATTTCAGGAAAAGAACAATACCAGTCTTATTCTTGGGAACTGGACAGCCATTTTACCTGAAAAATATGAAAAATGAATAAACTTGGCAAACATCCAGTGATGAATCTTTCATTTTGCACAAATAAGGGGACAAATTCACAAGCCATAAGAAGATGGTTGTATGCAAAGGATCAACCCACCTCTGAAGTATCCAACTGTGGTAGGTTGACCCTGGCTGGATTCCAAGTGCCTACCAAAGCTGCGCTATCACTTCCCTCCTCAGCTTGACTGGAGAGAGAAAATATAACCAAAGGCTCATGGGCTGAGGTAAGGGCAAGTAGAGATCACTCACCAATTACCATATTGGGCAAAAAAAAGTCAACTTAGAGAAATTTGATTTCTTACCAATCAAATCAGAGAATAGTAATGACAGAAAATAATCTTAAACCTTAAAACACCTTCCCCTCTACCCCAGGCTTCTTCCAGGGCTCAACTTCACTCCTGATTTCTCTGTCTCCTCTAGAACAGCACAGAGGGACAGGGGACAGGGGTAGAAGGGTGGCCTGTGGTCAGTTCAACTCACACATGTTGTTTCTGCTGCTCCTTCCTCCCCAGGGAGAGATTCTTCACACTCTTTTCTTGCTCCAGTGTGGGAGGGATCCCTGCCATGGGACACAGTCCTTCACTAAATTTTCCACTGTGGATCCATTCCATGGGGTGCAGTCCTTCAGGAGCAGGCTGCTCCAGCATGAGTCCCTCGTGCTGATAAAGTCCTGGCAGCAAACCTGCTCCAGCATGGGATCCTCTCTCTGTGGGTCCAGAGGTCCTGTTAGGAGCCTGCAGGCTTCCTATGGGGTCCCAGCCTCCTTTGAGCATCCCCCTGCTCCAGTGCAGGTCTCCTCCCCAGGCTGCAGGGGCACAGCTGCCTCACCATGGGCTGCACCACAGGCTGCAGGGGAATCAGCTCTGGTGCCTGGAACATATCCTTAACCCTCCTTCTGCACCGACCTTGGTGTCTGCAGGGCTGTTGCTCTCACATATTTTCACTCCTCTCTCCAGCTGCAATTGCTCTGGCACAGTAACCCTTTTTCTGTTACTAAATACATTTTCCCAGAGACTCTACCACCATTCCTGCAGAGCTCAGCCTTGGCCAGCAGCAGGTCCATCTTGGAGCTGGCTGGCATTGGCTCTGTTGGACATGGGAGAAGCTTCTGGAAGCTTCACAGAAGCCACCCTGGCAGCACCACCTCCCCCTCCCCCCACCCCTCAAACCTTCCCATGCAAACCCCACATACCAGAGCTTTACTTTAACCATTTTCCCTTCGGCATCACATAAAGTAGGTACAACTGGAGTTTAGAAAAGAGAGAAGCAAGTTTAAATCCCCTGAGTTTAGACCATCATTGGCCTTGTCCTTCAGTTCCTAGTGCGAAAGAGAGGAATACACTCAGGGCACTGACATGCTTCCACTCGCCTGGGCTGGGGGTCACAGGGGTACTTAGGACAGTCAGAGATGCTCTGTGCTAACAGCAGATTTTAGCAAATGTATTTTTAAAATAATTCATACTACAGCAAGAAGAACTTTTTCCTTTAAAGAGAATATGAATCATTTAATGCCCCCTGAAATCCATTACTTGCATGCACCGTAGGAAAATAAATATTTTACAAACAATGAACTTCCATCTCTGTGCCTCTGAATTCTCATTCCTCTCTAGTTACAAACTGTTTAAGCCTGGTTTCCCATCTTACAGAGCTAGAAAAGCCAGAAAGTTTCTGCACAAATGATCTTTTCACAGTGTGCTTGCTATTTAAACTCAATTAAATATGTAAATCTAATTATTGTCTCAAAATTTCTGCGTATGCATTTTAAGTATGCAAAATACAGAAGTCTATTTGTAATGTTGAGGCCAAACTCTACAGTCTCATAGAAGAACCCACGACCAAATAAACTGACATGTGGAACAACAAATTCAGAGAATGAGATCTGTTTAATTAGGCCATTAAAACAATGTATACAGTTGTGAAATCTGTGTTATTAGAAGCCTTTTTCTTTAATCTATGCTGAATCATTTTCCAAATCTTTTCCATGAAGTATCAGCAGGTCTTTAAGATCAAGTATTGTTAGCAAATGTTCTCCTGATACAACCCATCTGTTAGGTGTTAGTGTTGATCTTTTCTCAACATTCATAAAACACTCTTTTTTCTATTGTAGATTATAAATATCAGCAACCGTGTAGAAACAGCTTTGTTTAGATCTGCCAAGACCCTCTGTCCTGCAAAATGTTGAGTATTAATTTCCAGTAAAAACAAATTCCAAAGGATTTTTAATATTTTTAATTAGTGTGTGCTTTTTAATCTCATTAGAAGTATAATCAGTAGATCATTTGTTATGTAAACATTACCATTTCTGTACATTGATAACAAACACAATCTTTTTATTTTAGAATATTAATTAATTTTGATGTTAAACTTATCAGAAAAGCTGCCAATTTGCATGTTAGTCACTTACAGTCTTTTAAACCTTGCAGAGAATCTACTTAGACATAAACAGTTAAACACTGAAAGATGAAGCTAAAATAGCCATAAAAAGGACAAAAGAGGAGGAAGCACATTTTCTACATCTGAGGCAAAGCAAACAATTGCAGTAGTAATTATAGCCCTTTTCTTTAAAGGAGACTTTAGACCAATTGTCCTGAGGCCAGTGAAGGAAGAACAAGATTTAGTTACAGTGGCCATTTGATACTGCAATTTATTGCTTGCAGTATTTTCCTTGAAACAAGATATTTAAGAGAGCCAGTTGCTTGGTGTTAAAAGCTTAATTTTCAAAGCAAATTTGAAGAATGATTCCAGATTTTGACATGGCCAGTCTTCTTATTACTGCTCACATATTTTCCTTGGGCTATGAAAACAATTCCAGATTCTTCTTTTCATTTTGACCATAGCAAATGAATAATGTGGCCATGCAAGTGATATAGTCGGAAAATCAAGGTCAGGCAACTCTGCTCTTAGGTTCTTTACTGTTACCCAATATTAATAACGTTTTATTATTAAATTACATGCTTAAATATGCCTATTTAAAAATGTTTCTATATGCTTTGTAAAATATTATCATCAGAATATACTTCTGTTATTAGTTCTTCATATAATAACTTAGAATGACCCAGAAGTAATTTTAAGAAAAAAAATTCTGTTTATGTAATGAATAGACAAAAGAAGCCCAAGTCAGGGCTGTCTGTAGGTATATGCACAAACTCACACACATTTTTGAAGACTCGGTATGTAGATTGGAGTCCAAGACTGTCACTGAGCTGCTAAAAGTATATATTTAAAACTTTATGGCTGAGATTTTTCAAACACCCTGTACTGATTTGACTTTAAACATACGGAAATAAATGGCCACAGTGAAGTGATCTGATGTGGGCAAGTCTAACCTGCTGCCTGGCCTCCAGTTAGGGAGAGCTGACAGAGCTTTGAGCCTCCAGAGGAACAGCTTGGCATTGCACAGGATGGAATTTTTCAAGTGCTTGGGTGACAGAGGATTATGAATAGGCAAATACAGACTCATGGACAAAGCATTTTCAAAATGATAGTTCCCTTCTCTAAATGTCCAATACACAGCAGTCAGTCCCGCTCACAGGAGCTGACAAAACAGACAAGGATTTGCTAATACGACTTGGAAGCAGAGGGAATATGATGGTCAGTAAATATTGAATGAGCTAGGTACGTTCCCTCCCTACAGCTGGAAGGGGCTTTGCCAGGAAATGATTAGGAAAGTAAAACAGCAAAGATGACGTAAGAAAGGGCATAATCAGAAGATCAAACTAAATGAAAAGAAAATAAGGAAACAAAGAGAGAAAAAGAGTAAAGGAAAATAGCAATAAAGTTCATATTAGGCTAAAAAGGAGCTCTTGAGAGAGGACAGATGAACACACAGCTGCAGATCAGATAGGCTGGAATAGAAAATAGTGGGAATGAGGAGACCAGGAACCTCTCCAATGTCTGAGAGCTTTGCATGCAACTGGTTTGACAGGCTCCTGCCAAGTCCATCTCTATTCTGAGCCTGTTTCATCTCAGTGACACTCTTCGTTCCTAAACCCACATCACACCGGGCCAAGCAGCATGCAAAGCATCCCGCTCCCTCTTCTCCTCCTGCGTTATCTCTGCTCTGACAGGTCCCATGCCGCTTCCTGCCAGCCACCCATCCACACCCAGTACCCTGACCCAGTGTCAGGGAATTCGTGTGCTCAAGTGCTGCGTTTTCTTGTTCCATTCATCCATCTCTGTTCTCTGCCCACAACTGGGGGAAAGAGAAAAATCCAGGCACATGCAGCTGCTCAAGGAACAGATGGGAAATAAGAGAACTGATGAACGTAATGCCAGCTCCTCGAACATCTCACCATTAAAATATACAAAATTATTTTGCTTAGTTTTTCTTATCTGTACACTGGGATTAACATTTCCAATCTGCTTGTGCACAGTCTTTAAAATAAGATGATGAAAATTCCTTTAGCAACGGTAAATATTAGTACAATTAATGTCATGGCATGTTTGAGAGTAAAGGTATTATTCAAGTGGTTATGAGAATTTGTCAGGTTCTTGTCTCACTCTGACTTCTCAAATACTGGAATGAAAAAAGCCCTAAAAATAAAAGGAAATGCTGATGCTGTCCATTTGAATAATATGAAAAGCTAGATATTAATAATCTCAGCTCAGTTTCTGACAGATAGTTCCTCAGAATGTACAGCTGTTCTTGATTTTCCTTTTTGTTCATTACTAATAGCAAATGTCTTGAATGTATCAGATGAAGGCATTAAATAAATTAAAATCTCATTTTCCCATCAAAAGTAATTAGCACGGTTTTTTTACATCCTAGCCAGGTACTTCTCTTATTACTAGTTATTCTCTTTGGCACACACATTGGCTGGGGAGAAGAAATTTATATTTTCCACTGCCTGACAAGACAAATTTCTTCCACAGGGACTATAAGCAAAACCATTTCACATATTTGTTTAAAAAAAATCAGCAGAAATCAATATGCAAAATCATCATGTAGCTGGCCACAAGAAATTTCAGTGTAACTATTTTTGGCAGAATCACTGGTATCTGAATTGAGGAAATTAGAATACACTGCTGACATTAACACTATCAAAAAAAAAAAAAAAAAGGAAAAAAAAGTGGAAGTAAATTTGCAAAGTGATGCTGTAATTAACATGGCCCTTGGGGTCTTGAGCTGATGTTCTGCCCAACTGCAGAGAAGAGTGGAGAAACTTAAAAGGCACCCAAATGCAATTTCAGCCTGACACAGCACTATCTACCACAGCAATAATAGCAATAATTTGTGTCAATGGCTTCAGAATTACTGTGGCTGAGATGTACTTTATTATGTTTCACCCGTCCTTCAGCAGACTTTCAGTGCTATAGAGCAGAAGAGGAGCTGGGTCAGAAGCAATAACTCACTATACAAAGTCTTCATCTTGATAACGCAAAAGAAAAGCAGTTACCATTTCTGACTTTGAAAAAATTCAAGGAATGTTTTGGTATCTGAAGTCACTCATGCTGGTATCATTAAAACAGAAAGGCAAGGAATACATCACTAATGATCCAGTTTGTACTTCCAGCTCCTGAAGGGCTTTTTGTCTCAGGAAGTAATCCAGCTTTCTCCAAATTTTTTGTCTCAGCATTTATAGCTTGGATGTATTTTAAGCTTTATTCAACCATCCATGCAAACCAGCTACGCCCCAGACTCACAGCAAGCTAGTTATAAACATCTGTTTATTCTTGACTCCATCCTCTGTACTTAATTTACGTTACATTTTAGAAGCTTTTAATTAGGGAGCGTCTACTGATAACAGGAAGGATATGGTTTAAAAGTACAAGAGCAAACTTGGATAGGAATTAAGTTAAAATAGAGAGAAAACATGAGAATGTTGCTCATTGCAACTCACAGTTGTGACTTCCTTGTACCTTTTATCACTGACTACAACTTCTGCTTCAGAGAAATGTGGACTTTAAGAAGATAAAATCTTGTTTCATATATGAGAAAACAGCAAGACTGCAAATTAATTTGTGCACTAAAAGGTGTTTCCAAATTGCTTCAGCATTGTTCAAAACACTGCAAATGACAGTCACGAGGTTTTGCCACACAAGTGTTTCAAACACCATTTCAGTATGGCGTATTTCACAAAGGATAATGAGAGAAAAAAAAATGGGGAAAAAAAACCAAAAAAAACAACCAAACCATTTGTGCAAAGATCCAAGAAAGGAGAGCCAATCTCCCAGGACAGAGCAGGAGCAGTGAGACTCACAGCTCACCCGCAGCAGGCTGGGGAAGATCCTCTCCGCAGCTCTGGATCAAGCAGTCACTGCACCGTGAATGGATCCCAGAAAACCATTTCTTACTGTTGCACAAAGAGCTGGTACACAGCCTGGAACAACCACCTGGAAAAGCTCCAAAGCTCTCGGCTCTCGCGTCTGCTTTCTAGACAGTGGTCTTGCCCTTGTTCAAATAGATTTATGATCTTTGTAAATTAAAGATAAGGTTAAGAATATACCACCCTTAATAATCGGCTTTAATAATTATCTTTAGAATAGATTATTTTAAATTTGGTACTATTTCTACAACACAATAGAACAAACACTCTTAAAACAGAAAATATACAAATCAGTAGAAAACTGGCCACCAGTACTTGTGAGAATATCTTTGACCTTTCCAAATGTTCTTTTCTGTCCTTCTCCTCTCTCCTCCCTGCATTATTTTCTGTTTTATAACACGGCTGTTATTTGTCTGAGCCTGATAAGCTCCTGGGATTCAGTCTGACCTCTCAAACAAGATTCCAAGAACACAGCCATCACAAGAAATCAAAATAGTGCATCCACAACAAACTAGTTTAGAAGCTGTGCTTATCACAAGCCTTTTTAATTATCTTACATAGCTTTGATTCCTTTCCTTAGGGTACTAATTACATGAGTGTGTTTTGTTTCTTTTAATGTTATGAAATAACATCCACTTTTTCCACATTTTCAAGCAATATTCTGCATGCACACTACTTTTAAATGCACAACATTCAATTCAAAGCCTTAGCAGTAGATTGGCTTTAATCATCTGAAACATGTTCTGCCATCTCTCTAGTGTTGGAGAGAAGCCTGACTTACTGGATAACCTAAATCACACTATAGCAGGTTTGGTACATCAATTACCACTTACTTTTCAAGTTCAATTACTGCTATAGAAATATAAAATGTTGGAAAGTGGGTTGAAAGATGCAAAGTAAATGCCAGGAGTAACAAATTTGAGTTTTCAGTTCAGTTTACATAATCTGTTGTTATTTTTTTTGTCTGCAAATCAATGAGTAACTAAATCAAATCAGCCACCAGTGTTTCACTGGAGACAGATATCCTTCACTGTCAGATCTTAAGTTGTTATAAACAGTTTTTGGTACATAGATTTTTATCTTCTTCAGGAGCTCTCAGATTTATTTACACAAGAACAGGGAGGCTTCTGTTCAGCTCATAACCATAAAATAAGCCAATACCAGACTGTCAAAACCCACAGCTGCAGACAAAGTGATATAACCAAAGAGAGTAAGGAGTTACTGTGTGTTAGTCTTAAGAACGTAACTTCTTCAGCTTCCCTATTCATCTGTCTTCTTACTCTGTCCACGAAACAGAAAAGTGCAGTACTAACACCTGCTCAAACCAATGCTAGCTAGAAAACAGATGTACTATGAGCAGCCACGTAAACTGGAATGTATATTTAAACAAGGCAGAGGGCTTCTCATATCAACTAACTAACTATGTTTGATTTGGACACTTTGCGATGCCAGGTTTTACTCCTCTGGAAAGGAGTAAAAACGGGCTTGTCCAGGTACCTGAATGCCAATGCTTCCAGATATGGAAGCCTGCAGAAATCATCCTGGGCATTTGATGATATAATCTAGATAGTTTACACATTATTTATGTAGGCTATGGATGTGAAGAATTTGCTTTTTATCAAAATGAGTACTTTCACTTAGAAAATGCAAACCAGCTTTACTCTTCTTCTCAAACTCTTCTTCAAATGACAGGCATCAAGAACATGAAAACCCTTTAGTTCATAAGGAATGAACAGTGTGCTCCTGACAAATACATACTCTCCAGCTGCCTGTGACACGATATTCTCCAGTCAGTGAAACAGGTTGTGTAGGAACAAATGTTTTCCTGAGGCATATCTCACAAAGCCAATGAAGGAAAAGTATTATCTTGGATTAAGAGTTTTCCTTTGTTCTATAATCACAGTAGTAAAAGGGTTCCCCTACCCTGTTTATATTTCAATCAAAAGCAACAAAAAAAAAGGCTTTAAATTAAGGAAAAAGCAGGAATTAAGAAAAGCTGGGTTGTATCTACATTTCACTGAAAATGTTTATAGGCAAGTCTCATGTAAGTTTTGCAGGTAGAAATCCTCCAACATGCAGACACAAATAAGGGAAAGACAGAATGACTTAAAATCAGTAACAGCACAATTCAGGAAGAGGTTCAAATGTGCTGTTTCCAGAACCAGATCTACAGGGTGTTGAGTGCCCTCACCTCACGCCACATTAGTAACAGTCACAGGAATCCAATAACTTATCAAACTGGACCCAGAAAGAATGATACAGGACACTCCAGTGCCACTTATTTTTCATTTAAAAACACAAACAAACAAGCAAACAAACAAAAACTACCACCACCCTGAATCCATTCACCTTCCATCACTGGATACATACAAGCAGAAGGACAATCTTCCCAGCCTTCCCTCGCACAATGTCAGAAGCATGAACACTTCAAAGCTTTATACTCCTCAGTATAGCAAAAATGCTACCTGGAAAGGGAATTTTTCATTGAGCCACTGAACATGGGAACACAGATTTCTCACAGAAAGCGTATGGCTCATTTTCCTCGGAAAAGGAATGCATTGTTATAGACATTAAATACAAACTACCTACATGCATTGCACAGTTAGATACAATTACTATTCCTACTCTTTCATAAGCAATGCCATCTAAAAGGATAAAGCCAGGGTTAAAACCTTCATTTAAACTAATCAGAATAAATGTCAACATAAGCATCAGCAGAAGGCATGCCAAAAATAACAGAAAAATAGCAAAGACATAACAAACAATAAAGCTACTTAAGATCTTGGTTACTGATTTATTCTATGATGCAGCACAAAATACTTGAAAGCAAAACAAAAAATCCACTTCATTTTCATTTGTTTTAATTGTATCTAAATGTAAACACTGGTTATCATTGCTCCTGTGACTCCTGCAAACAAATGATTCTGAAGTAAGTTCTTTGCTTTTCTTTTAAGGAGCTATCTGTGCTAAGCTGGAACATTCCTGAAAACAGGAATGTGTTCAGTCAGAGTAAAATAGAGAAATGATACAACAGGAAAGGTTCTTCATGCCCAGCTCCTCCTGGGCATTGAGGCAGGGTGTCTCTATGGACACAGATCAGGTGATACTGCTGGGACAGGTGTGTGCATTAGCAGAGCGCATTTAGATGACACGCTCACAAAAATTATGGCTAGTTACTAGTACTTCCAAAACCAGCAGGTTAGCATTCTCTAACCATTGTTATTTGTGTTAAATTTCCAAGGCTATGAACACGCCATCACGTCTGGCAAAACAGCAGAATTATACCTTCGGAAAAGACGAGCTAAAATTAGGCAACTGATAAGGGAAGCATTGCTCAGCTCCAATTATTCCTAACTCTGGCTGGCCCTTTGTAAACACTCATGTCAGGATTCTTCGATAAGCCTCAGCCTTGGGTCCGCTCACTGATTATGCAGCTTGCATTGCTTAGGTGCTGACCTTTGCTCAAGTTTTCTCTACGTCTGGATATTGCCCCACTCAGGTCAGCAGTCCAAAGCATTATGGGCTGCCTAATGTACTTTTGCTCTTCAAATAAAGCTACTGAAACACTCAAAGGCAGTTATTAAAAAACAAGAAAAAAAGCAAAGAGGATGACTCTAAGATAATTATTAAGTCTGACCAACAAGCGGTGCTTTTTTCCCATAGTCTCAAGTATTGACAAACCGATGTCCTGTATGCCATGACTACACTAGCTGTTGGGAATCACTTCTCAGATCCAGAATGTTGTGATGCATTGAATCATTGCCTTTCAATTCCTACCACTCATTGCTTAATATGATGACACAAACTTGGACCGTAAAATGACCTACTGCAGGCACATTAGTCATGTTCCTCTTTTGCTCAAACATGCAGTGGGAATGACTCTGCACTCAGGTTGAAGAAGACTGCTTTGAAGAACTGTCCAAATACATCGTAAAGTCTTAACCTCTCTGGTTTTATGTCTACCAGTGGTCTTGCCATTCCTTACCAAAATTAACCTTGAGCTAAGTCATTTGTTGCTACTATGATTTACTGAACATTACTATGATATGCAAGATGTATAAAAGACATTGCATTTGTCCAGCTAATGGCAAACTTAGGTTTGCAAGACATTTTCTCTCTTTCAGTACAAGCAGAGTAAAGCTGAATTAAATGAAGCACGAGACATGAAGCCTCTAACCTATTTCTGTAAATTGTACCAAGCCATTTAACTCTTTAAACCAAGACAATATTTTGTGTGGACTTCAATTCCAGATCACTGACAAATTTCTGAAACAGGCCATTGCATTTGCTTGGAAAGTCCTTCTATTTGGGAATAATCAACTGCAGGATCAATAACTCGATTTACAAGCCTGAAAGGCCAGCACTGTTCCACTTTCCTTAGAAGTTATGCAAATTAGTGGTAATGCACAGAACCGTAGAAGACTTTTGGGATTCTCTCCTGATGTAGAAATAACTGTGTTCTGGCCAAATGGGAACATTTTTAGGCACGTGTCTGTGCTCACACATTTCCCTCTATTTGCTACCAAAAACTGATTGACTTGGAGAGAGACATGTACTGGTTGGTAACTTGATGGCCAGTCTGAGTACACGGGATTTTAATAGCACAACAAAGGGTTAAAACACACGCTGTCACCAAAGGAAATCAGGAAATACAATCTCAAATGACAAATCATTGCTCCAAAGAGAAAAAGAACTGAGAACAACTTCAGCAAAGTGGTACAAATTATAAAATAATCTGCTAGCATTTTTGAAAGTAAAGCACAAGAAATGAGAATAAAGGGGTTTAGGTGGTCTAGTGCTGATCATCCGCCAACACCTCTAAGGGCTTTCGGCAATTACGGAGATTTCAAATATGAACAAACACCTTTTTTCTAAACTGCTGAGCACATACAAATGGGAATTAACCATTTACTGAGACAAGCAATTAAGACAAATTAGAAAACAGTTTCATGTGCTTTCTGCACCACAAATACCTTATAAATGCCTTTCAGTGACCCAAAAAGTGAACAATAAGCCAATGTTAAAGGCTACTGTCAGAGAGACAAAGAGCAAAGATATGCAAGCTTTGTCTACACTCATCTAGAGAAACTCAGCAAATTGCTCTGTCATGCATCTTGTACCCTCCCCAGCAATCATGTGAACCTTTGCCCTTTTGCCCTGACAGATTAAATCGAAGCATGAAGAAGTGGGATCTTAGCCGAAGAATATTACATTTTAAAAGCTGACCCAAGCTCTTTTTATTTGCCCTTTCATTCTGATCTCATGATAATGTTTCAGAACTTTATTCAGATATTGAGTTCATCAATCTCTAACCCTCTCCTGATGTATTTTAGGTTTCTGCATTTCTTCCATTTCAGGGAAGGGCGAGGTGTTTTTCTCCTTACAGACCAACTCTAATAGAAGGGCCTATATGATTCAGGAGATCGAGAATACTTAGTCATAAAGAAAACTTGTAATCTGGATTTCTCTCACCCCTCAAATTATGAATATTTTTATGCACTAAGTTTCAGAATAGTAAAAATAAGTATTATTTGTTTAAATACTAATTCTGAACTTGCATAAAATTTATCCCAAGGGAAAGGATCTGGGCAAGGACCTCTTTCTCCCAGGTACCCATCCCACCCACCATCACTCTTCATTAAACATCTGCATCTAGCACCCTGTAAGTGCTTTGTAATCAGGTGTCTGGCTTTTCCTATACCTCTAAAACGGACACAAAGATTAATGACATTTGACACTGTGAGTGAATAACAGCATAAACTATTACACTATTTTATCTGAAATGAAAATTCTCTGGTCTGCTACAGTTACCTTTTAAATGGGCCTCAGCTTTCGGACCTGAAAACTGAGGGTGCAAGCTGCACAGCTCAGGACTAAGTAATGAAACACTGAATCTTCTAGCTCATCACTCCCAAATTTTTGGAAGGCCTAATCGCCTTGCAGAGGTTAAAAAAAAACTGGTTGCTCAATCTAGCTTTAAATAGATGCATCACTGTTATCAATAGGAACAAAAGCTGGCAGATGTTTGAATTACGCCCATACCTTTCCAAAGGACCGAAGTTTGTAACACCATTGCATGAGCTACCAAAATACTTGCTTGGGCAATTTGACTTGTGGAAACGTTCAATTCATATAAAACAAATGAAAACACTTTTACAGATAACAACATTGTAACAATAAAAAAAATCAATTTATTAAGCAGCACAGTAGAGCCAGAGTATATCAACTCTGAGTTTTTATGTGGGACACACTCTACACTAAGTACAGAGACTGAATTTATGTAATTCCCAATGACTAAGAAGCTAATATCTCTTCCTTCTACACAATTGCTAATAAACTAATATTGCACACCATCATCCAAGTCTTCCTGACGAAGTAGGAGAAAAAGCACATGTATTTGTACACAAAGGGTCAATATTTACAGACTGCATAATTCTTTAGCTCTTTAAATGGGTCTTTCTAGAAATTAGTCATCTTTTAAATTGATACTCCTGCAGAAAAAGGATTTTTTTTTGCAGATGGATATAGAAAATGCAAGACCTCTAGATACACTGCTTTTAAATTTTTAATTAGAAGACTCATTTTTTTTTTTTTGTATACCATTTTTTATAGATAACAGTATAGAAAAGTGGGAAAGTAATATTCCAGGTAAGAGAGGAGATAAATTCGATTCTGAGAAAAACAACATTCATACAGATTGTTTAAACCACTACTTGGTAGTATTTTATGATCAAATCTCTCAACTGAAATATTCACTGACTATGAATGCAAGAATGCAAGACATTGCTCAGCTGTTAATGAGTCCTTACTCTTAGATTTAAAGACTGAGAAAGTTCCCAACCGATTCCCAGAGAAGACAGTGCTAACCCTTACTAATATTTAAGCCTAACAATCACAAAGAAAACACAAAAATGAAAGATAAAAAGGAGAAGAGGGAAGGACGAGTATTATGGAGGATACAAAACATAGATATTTTCAAGCCTTTGGCTTTTGGACATAAGTATATCTTTGCAGTATCAACAGTCACATATAAGAACAATATTTCTCCAGCACCTAAGTCTGCTACTGGGCAATCAGCTCTGGAACACACTAGCCTGTTGTTGACACAACCCAAGAAAAGGGTACTTCAGGGCAGCGTCTAAATGGACTCGACTTCACTGCTCCAGCCATACCAAGAGCCTGTGTTTCCCACAGCAAATTCAAAAGTACTACAATGTAACACAACCAGCATAGTATGCGTGCAATAGCAATTTCTCTTACTTAAAGGCAATTGTTTACATCAAAGAACCTCCCAGAAGAGTTTTGCATACAAGTGATCATCTGTTAACTGAACTAACTTTATTAGCGAAGTCATAGTCTATTATCGGCATATCTTTTACTATAATGCATGGGTTAGCACTTCATACTTACCAGAGGACTGTGCAAAATGTTTCTAGACTCATTGAAATAAAACCATTTCAATTCCACAGAGAATGTCTATATACTTAGATAGAAGCTAAGAATGTTAATTTTATGTGTACTTAAAATGATGACTGAGACATCAGCTACTCCTATTCTATGCACTGGGCAGCTGCAGAAGAGTCACAAAACACTCCTCTGGTCCTTTACACTGCTGAGAACAATAAGGTGTTCATGGCCTCACATCCCTACATTGTTTATCAACATACTTTTCACCATGACTTGATCCATTTTATACAGAAAAATTAGCTTGTTAATATCCTATGAAAATAGATTTGGTGGGCCGGTAGGTACCAGATTTGATTTCATGGCAAAAACGTATTGAAGATGTGGATGGCTATAGGGATGATCCAAACAAAGCATTTCAAGAAGGCTACACTTCAGATGGTTAATACAATTCTGGCAATCTCTTAATTCCCCTCCTTAGCCAGCAGCAGCAAAGCCCAATTCTATAATCTGACCCCTCCTTTGCTTGGATGTCCAATTAAATAAATCTAAATAAGTGAAGGACTCCTCAGAAACTGTGGGTTTTCCACCAAAAAAAAGCCCCAAAGTCTCTCTCCATATGATGATGTAAATAAGGAGATACTGCTGCAGACAGAATGCACAGAAATTATGAACAGACCTCAAGAAGTCACCCAGCTCATCATCTCATGTTCTCTGATGCTACTTAAGTATCTATGTTACCCCTGCCAAATATTTGGCCAATATTTAAAAAGCTTTTCTGCCTATTTACTATTTAATGGTTATGTAGCTGAAATTTCCTCCTAGTTTTAGGAGGAAATCTCTCCCCATACTGCAACTTTAAGCTGCTATTTCTGCTAATGTAGCCACCAGGCACAGAAAACAATTGATCACTATTCTCTTTCATACAGAACAAATCCAAGTCTGTCAACCTTTTCTCAAAGATCAGGTTTTAAATATATTTGAGTTTGACACATCTCTGGATTTTCCTCTCTAAAACTGCCTGCATGAGAAGCGAACCGAGAAATATGGGATGCTAAAAGGCATCTTGAATCCTTTTCCGGCATGAGAAAGGTATTTCACTTTAATCATTCAGACTCCTGTATCTTTAAAAACCCAGGGCCAACCTTCACCAATCCCTTTGTAGCTGTTGGATGTGTGGAGGAGCTCAGATATTTCAGACTACAGGAAAACCTTTAACAGCCAATTAAGCTGCATATCTCTCTTGTACTGGGGAGCCCAGAACTGGACACAGAATTTCTGATGTTTATATACTATTTATCATTCCTAAGCAAAGACACGAACTAGACAGCATAGCACTAATCCTGTATTTTAAAGAAAAGTCTATGTGAAACTTCGACAATGTAGCTGAAATTTCTAAAATGACAAGTACTTCAGTTACTATGCCCTCGTTCATATATTTGAGGGCAGAAAAAGCTTTTTAATTGCTATTAAAAGGCCAAAGGCAATTCCTGCAAAGTCGTCTCTGTCATCTAAACATGACACACACAAATCACCTAACAAATACTTCCTTCTCTTAGGATTACGAAGCTAATCTAAACATGCTACTCACAGATTAGGTCTAGGCCATTTTATTAGATTCGAAACCAAAGAGAGGGTTTTTTCTATTTTTCAAAAGGCAGAACTAAAAATAAAAGTGAGGCTGACAGGCATTTGGTTGAGTGAACGGGCTCTCTACTTATCAAACCCCAGCCCACAGAACCGCCCAAAGGAAGACGGATAAAAACATGAAAAAATTATCATTCTGGAATCCCAATTTTGTACAATATAAGGAGAGATATATAGTCAAAACTGTCAGGAATTAAGTATTCAAAGGCAAAATATACGCAGCAGAGATATAAATCTCATTTCATTTCTAGAACTCGTAATGCAAAGAAGGATGAAATATACCAGTAAAAAGAAAAAAATATTGAAATCTGTTAGAAGGACCAGAGTTTTGTCTTCACCAGATTTTAAATTTTGCACTTTAGAATAAACAAAAAAAACCCCAAGAAAACAAACAAAACTACAAACAAACAAACAAACAAAGGTGAACAACTTTCAGCCAAAAAAATTCACTACTTTTACGAACACGTCTGGACTATTTAATCTAAGGACTGAATCACAACAGCCTGGGGGCAGGGGAAGTAAAAGGAGACAGAAACATGGACTTGTGGAACTCCTAGTTGGAAGGGTGGGAAAATAATCCAGGACAAAAGAGTTAAGAATTAGAGAAGAGGTTACAAGCGGGGCGGCCTGAGCACTCATTTAAATACTTTTGTGTTATGTTTAAGTTACTTCATTCTCAGTTTATTTTACCCACATGCAGCACATATAAGAACACACCCTCACAGTGAAATGTGATGTACCAAAAATTAAACTGTCCGTATCTCTAAGTTAACAAACATCAAGAGACTGATGAGAGGAAACTGACGAGACTCAAGACAGGAGAAAACCGGGCTTTGTTTTCCTTTTGCTTTACATGCAAAAGTCAGCAGAGAATAAAGCACCTTTATATTTACAGTATGAAATACTGTATTTCATAAAACCTGATGCCTGAAATAATGGAGGCACTACAGACTTGGCCAGGTCCAAGTTAGATTCTGAATGCAATAATTAGCTTTTTACAAAAGGCATTCATTTCATTTCAGTGAAACCACAGAAATATTGTGTGTTTACATTATCTCCTCCAAAGTCTCATTTCCTTTTCACTTATTACATATATGAGACAGGAAGTTCAAATAACAAAGCTGAGGTGAATTAATGAAATGGAGAATTCCTTACTCTTTGTTATTTGCAGCACTTATGGAAGAGATACATGTGTATGCCAAAGAAACTTGGGTGAGCAACAGCACTCTCTTTGCCTTTTAGGACTGAAAATAAATTACTCCAACCCAGATGATCACACGTCTCATGAAGTGTTAAACACTAAAGTAAGGAAATAGATGCGTAACTCTAAGGAAAACCGTAACACACAGGAATTCTGTATCTGCTTTGGTCATCAAAATATCTCTATGGAGTAAAGGAACAAGTTATATTCCCTGCCTGTGTTTCAAGGGATATCTTTGTTTTTGCAAGTTAAGAGAGATTTCTTTCCATTTTACAAATGGCACATTCCAGCCCGGCAATGAAGGTATGACTGCCATCTTCTTAATACATCATATTTATTTTAAAAAACGTACTATCCTATCCAAAGGGAGTTCAGCATTTAGCACACAGCCAACGCAGAGAGAAATTCTCACACATATGAACTGTCGGGCAGAGCCTGGGTTTGGTTTCCCTGTTCTTGTTTGTGAACGTCAGTAGAGAGCCATAGATTTCTTAAAACGTGCCACCAAAACGTGTCAAGAAAATGAAATGAAAACACTGATCGCTTCAACGTCAGTGAGGTTTAAAGGAAGTTTAAAAATTACTCCCTGAACTAGATTTCCAGAGACCAGTCCAGACACGAGACAATGATCTTGTGCCCAGAAAGGCCGTATTGTCTTGCAGCTTCCTCCCAAAGGGCCTCGCTTTCGCACCGTGATCCAGCAGCAAACCCAGATAACATTTAAGTACTAGACATAGTCCCTTTCATCTTATTCATGCCTTTCTTCTAATAAGAACCCGATTTCCTCTCAGGCCATGCAAATATCTCCCCTTTTCCCTGCTCTATCCACGAAGCAGTCAAGGGGAAGACACACAATCCTTCCTCACTCTGTCTTGAGGAAATCAGAACAACAATATATCCTTTAGTATTTTCTGGCATTAATTTATGAATTATCCTCGCTTCCTAAATAATATGGACACCACCATCTCCATCTGGAAGGAATCTCAGTGTTTTGGATTACCACTGGTAATTCAAGAAGTACTGGGAGAGGTTGATACAGAACTCAAGCAGAACAGAGCAGAATTCTGCTTGCTTTCCATGCCAGCTGAGAAGACAAACCACTGAGGAGCAGCATTATTTTGCTCTAAGACGAGTTGAAAGTGTTTTTTCTGACCTCTCAGAGAAACTCAGAAACTTGGCTTCTAGAGAAGGAATAAACAAACAAAAAGGTCCACCCCAAAAGCTATATTGTTCTGAGACTACAAAAGATCAGGCGCATGCTGAGTGGCTTGTCAATCACTTTTCTATCCATACATCACTTCAAAACACACCTCAAGTTTGGGTTTTTTCACTGTGTTTTGAGTTCTCGCAAGTCCCAGAAGTTTAGATAATTTTACCCAGCCAGTCTCAATTTTTTTTTAACGATGTGTAATTTGTGGTAACCCGTCTTTCATGCAGGACTACAAACACAGCAACAACCCTTTTCAACTGTAACAGTTGTCAAAAAAGTGAAAGCATGAAAACTGAAATGAAATTTTCTAAATTCATGTATTTGTGTATACAAACACATTTAGATGGATAGACAGATACTCACACGTGCCCCTAAGGCAAAGAAAGCCAGTGCCAAGGGATTCCCTAAGCCTCCGGCCACCACAACCAAGTGACTTGCAGACAATTGAGACATCCAGGCTCACTCCAGTTCAGCAGTTGTGTTTTTAATTGTCACCAGTTCAGCCCCCACTTCATTGGTGTTTCTACCAACACAGGGAAAGAACTCAATTTCATATTTAATATTTAGGCTGCCTTTGGTTTATCAACTCGCATCTTTTGCAGCTTAAGACTTTTCATTCTTTGCTCCATTTTCAGACCCAGAAGTTTCAATCTGGTAACATCCAACCAGGTCTTGGCCAAACAAATAATAATTAGTCCCTATTTCTCAGGTTTCAGATGCCTAAACTGGGGAAAGAGCTATGGTTGAGCTAACAATCAACTCAAACCCACAATTTCAAAGGAACTCAAGATTCTAGCATGTATAAAATAGTTTATTTTTTGTGGCTTGATGGCAATAAAACTTAAAAAACTATTATACTTCTTCTGCTACAGCAATGTCCTTAATCAGAAAGTCACTTCTGAACATGTGCGATCAATGTGCAATAGAAGAAAACAACCCCCTGCTTCCACCAAAGCAAAGAGCTGCTGCTTGGAAATGCAACTACTACGCCAAGAATTGTTTTAAATAGCCTCAAATTCCTAAAATAGACTCCAAGATTAGCTCAGATATCACACTACGTTCATGCCACACCATAAAAACTGATTTTTTAAGATTGTCTTGTACAAAAATTGTCTTCTAAATTAAAAGAAAAAAAATTACTCATAGTACGTTATGTCCCAGATATTGAAAACTACCTTTCAAGAAACATACGCATATTAGGAAATTGTAACTGTAGCAAACAGCACCCACATATTACCTAAAAACTGTGCAACGTGCCATCTTGTATTAGGTTTCACAGTTTAAAATTGTAGAAAACAGTTTTGTCTTACAGGAGATTGCAGATTCCCTAACACTGTACATTTGACTCCGTAAATAATATGTTGCAATGATGTCAGACAGGGGACAGCAGCACAAAGTGGTCAGCCAAGAACAAACTACGGGTAGTTGGATCTTGGGGGGATTTATTCTGAGAGAGGAAGATGGCATTTCTGCTGAAAGAAGACCTTCTGCGATTCACATTCACAGGAGCAACATCTTCCATAGTATAACCATGCCAAGCAACCAGAACCTCTGTTTAAAGCTCTTCTGGTAAGTTGAAACCTCCTCAGAGCCCAGGTACACGTCACGTCCCCTGAGGTTGAAAAAGATGGACATAAAAGGCAATTAACACCAGCGCACACTGGGATTGTTTATCTGGAAACAGGTCCTTCTGGCCAACAGTTAAACAGTAGCATTCTGCTTTCTGCAAGGGCAAGTCACAAAACTCTACCGAAGGAAAACAAACTAAGAGAGGCAACGGTGAATAAGGTTCAAAAAAGCCATTCAGAAAGGTGATTTCTGTGTACACATTCTCCTACAATGACTACAATCTTCTTTGTACTGTATGAAGCTTCGTCTGGGCATTGCTGTGGTGTTGAATAGGAATCAAACTGTACATCCCAGTATCTCATCTGAGCGTGTAATCACTTGACAAATCAATCAGCACTCACTTCACTCAGAAATACAAAGGGACAGATTCACCTCCTAGTTCCAGGGGGATCTGCAATCAGGGATTGTGATGAAAAGAGCCCAGGACTTTGCCTGTTCCTCTGATCTGCCTGTTCCGCTTCAGGCAGTTCCAGCAGGATTCCAGCCCTATCAATGCCGAAGACTAAGAGGAGGCACACCTTTCCCTCAACTGGCTTTTGAAAAATTCCAAAAGCCAGCATAGGAATGGGAGGTGAACAGGAGACAAACTTGGTGCCCAGGTTCTGGTCAGGTACCTTTCATCTCTGCTGTCCAGCTGGAGCTGAGGCACACACCCCACAGCCAGTCAGGGAGGCACCCTATTCCTGCCCTGCCAATGGGCTGCAGTTACACAAGAGAAGTAGGACAGAAGTAGTCTACCAAAGAGAAAAACACTTTTCCCACAGGCTTTCCACTTTTTTTTTCCTGAGGGAAGAATCTGCCTTGTGGATGAACCGGACACAAAGCAAAACTTACAAAATATGAAACAGTGCTTGAGAAGAAAGAGAAGTAAAAAATCCTATATAACAGAGACAGAGCTCTCTACCTGTGCTACCCAAAACTAAGGGGTTTCAACCAGAGATCATTGCAGCAGGTTGTACCTCTAAATCCTGTCAAACACAAAACCTTAAGGAATTCACTGAAAATTCACTTTTACATTGCAATGGGAGAAATAGCATTTATCCTTAATAACACATTTTCACAGTGGAAAGACTGGCTTATACCAAACCCAGAGCAGTCATTAGAGTGTCTGCAGAGATTGTGCCATTTTCCTACATGTTTCAAAGCCAGTGTTTGAATCCAAAGCGCTCCAGTCCTTCCCAGAGGAATTTTGTAGCAGGTGGTGTTAATAATCCCTGAAACAGGATTCTCTTTGCTGCACCAGCTAAAAGTTCAGGGAAAAGGGATTATGACAAAGACTTCACCTGACCCAGTAATGCCTCTGTCATTTGTCACCTCTCATGTCAGTTTTAGAATAAGCAGGTATAACATTGCAATCATAATACTGCAGATGTACCTCCCCACTTGCCAAGGTTGAAGGCTAACGTGGTCTTAGAGAGCCATTCTCCTGTAGGAAAACATATGGAAATTAGAAATACCTACAATTCTACAAGGAATTGCCAGTTTTCTGGACGGCTTTTACAAACCCCTTCTCCTCTGTTTAATCATAGAAAGGAAAAAAAAAAAAGAAAAGGCATGGTGAGGTAGAGGTCAAACCAGAATGTCTCCAGTGAAATATCTGTGTGACAGTTTTCTGAAATCACCTTATTGAAAATAACATCACCTCTTGTCTTAACATGAATGCTTTTTAGTTTTCATTTGTGTTGATTGCTCATGCATTAAAAAATGTCTGGGGCAGCAATGTAACATCACATAAGGAAGAGTTGAGAGATATGAAACCTTTCTAATATCTAAACCCAATGGTACAGATACATCAGAGCCATTATTTTGTCATTAAAGTCCTATCTTTATAATAAATTAAAGACCTTTGGACCTGTATTATACTCTGGAGTTATGTAAGTACATAAGCAAAGCATTTCCCTATTAAATATGTACTTTTCTAAACTGCAGTAAAAATAATTTATTTCACAAGGGACATTTACCAGACACATTTTAAATATACCATGCAAATTCTTGGATGTTTTTCCATAAGTATTTAAGGTGTAGAGGAAAAATATACCAGATATTAAATAACATTAATTGGTACTTTAAATTAATTCTAAGCTATTTAATAAATTTTTAGACTTCTTTCATCTTTAAATGGCACCTTGGCACTTTAAAATGGTACAAGATAGGTATATCCACATATTTGAAAACAACTCCAAAAGGCAAAATCACTGTAATAACAGCAAATTTAGAAAATCATTGCTCAGAGATCTAATTTACTGGTGTTTTTTTAAAAGAAAAGCAAAGTCTTCAGAGTCATATCACAGATTTAATCTTCAACTGCTACTGGCCGTAACTACAAACATTAATCTGAAATACTCTGATTTGTCTACAATAAGCTGTGAGAAGACCAGAGCACCACTCTTATATCTGTCAAAAACCCAAATCAGCATATATTCAGTTTAAATAAGAGTAAAATGACTACAAAGAACTACACAAATCATATACAATTGTATAGGATTTTAAAACCCTTAATCCTTTGGCACTTGAGAGAGATGTTTATTTAAAACACTAAGCTATTGTGAAAGTACTTTTTTGTGCTTTAGCTCTTCATAAAAAATCCACTAATGCATTTTACTACTTGTTTTTAGCAGATACAGTATATGTCAAGACCTGGTCCTCAGCAAGTAAAGCAGAAGCTATTTTACTATAATCAGGCTTGTGTCTTTAAAGAAAAGACCAAGACATTTCAGGAATTTTCTTTCCCAGTCCAATTCACTCCTGCCCACACTTCCCAGTGCTTGCAATCCCACACTCCGATTTCCTGTTCCTCCCACTCCCTTTCACACACTCAGAACTATTCTTTTCCCCTTCCTTTTCAGCCCATCTCCCTTTGTCCTTCTAGCTCCATTGCTCCTATGAATCCACCTCTCCTCCCACTTCTGCTATTTCCATATTTCTTTTAAAAGAAAACAAAACAAGTCCACAAAGAAATTCCCCCTTAAAAAAGAAAAGGGATATAATCCTGAAAATCAAACCTCAGTAAAGCCAATGAATAACCCTGCAACTGTACCAAGCTCCGCTGATTTGTATGCAACATTAGACTCTGTTATCTCCTGCCTTTTCATTTATTTAGACTATAAAACAAACAAGTTAAGATCAGAGATTTAATTCAGTAGGTCACTTATTTGATTTCAGGATGCAAAGATGGATGGCTGGAGGAGTTTAGGTGGCTTAAGCAACTACCGAAAAAAAACCCAGACAAAATTAAGCTTCCATCAAGGAGATGTAAGATCCTTCCTAAACTCATCATTTTAACAGCATCCTGGCTGCATCAGCAGGATTACTTACATCTTGCACTACAACCAGCAGCAACCTGGAGGGCCCCGCAGTGCCTGGTTGCCACGTAACTATCATCCACCATCCGAAGATACGTTTATGTCTGGAATAAGAACTAAGCTTTTCCCATGTTATTGGTTTAACCGGAGTGTGGTTTCCCCTTTATCCTCCCCTTTCTCTGGCTTCTCTACTTCTCTTCTCCAGGCACTGAGATTAAGTGCCTATATATCAAAGGACGATTGCCAAGGAAAGCAGAAGTTAGATTATAATCAACACAGAGCTGGAGCCTTGGTGCTCACACTCCTCTTATGGCTGCTATCAAAACAATAAGTGCTCCACAGGCCTGTAAGGCATATTCAGCTGCACATACTCTTGTCCCTTCACGGGGCAAGTGTCACCAGCCTGCAATGAATAGTGCAAATGCACCTGCACAGATCTAAAAACTGAACCTGAAGTTCACATTAATAATGGAGCACTCCAGGTGGTCTGCAAGCTGGGGCCGTAATGAGGAACTTTCAGTGACACATTAGTTATCAAATGCTGAGCCAGGTCACTACACATGAATAAAGTGATCTCCCCAGAAAGATGAAAGGGGAATTATTTTTTTCTTTTTAAGAGAGATTACACCAGCCTTCTGTAAAAGGTCTGAAGAAAGACAATGTGCTAAAACAGTTAACTTGATTAGACTAGAACTGAATAAAACACATCAAGAGCTATCAAAGGAGCAGAAAATTATTCTGAACTGTATATGCAACAGTGGCTAAATCCCACCCGATGCCCTCTGAACCCCTGCTGACAGCAGACCTCTGAACTGGGATTGCACCGCCTGCAAAACCAGTGGAGGAAATGATGCTGTCTTAAGTGTGGCTGCTGGGAGCACAGGCAATGTCAGAGGTGACAGCACTAGCTCTGGGAATCGGGAGCACCTTTCCCACAGCCTGCCTCTGCTGACCACTTACCCACTCCAGGGAGCAGGCTGCCCCCCTAAGCTCTCTAGGGACAACCTTCAGGCAGGGGCATGACAAACACAGGAAGGAAAATTAGGGTCTCCTTCAGACTGTAAGAGACTGAGCCCCTGTTTGTGCTGCTTCACATCTGCTCTGTCCACTGGCAAGCAGGAGGGACAGGAAAACACTCTGGGACTTTTCAGAGGGAACTTGCTCAGGTCAGAGGATGACAGAGGGTCTGTAGGGGATCATTCATCCCTCAAAGAGCCCGGGCACTGTGTGTTTAGGGAATAACAAACACAGGACACAAAACTGATGTCCCGTGCAGCAGAAGGCCTTCCCAGGGCCCTGCTGGGAGGCCATTGCAGCGGCCGCACAGCGGTTCTGACCTGTTCAGCCCCGTACAGCCCATCCAGTACATCCACACGGTGTTCTCGGCCAGAACAGGGCTTTGTCCCCGCTAAGGAACGGCGGGAGGAAGCAACTGCACACAGAAGGCAGGTCACTCAAACTTCAGGCATCCCCTTTCATCCCACAAGGAGCAAACAGAATCAGGATCCAGAAACAAGAAGGCTCAGAAGGTCTTAAGCTTTACAGACTTTTCTAAATCTTCACCCCAGTGCCTCGCCCTGGGGCAAAATTACTTTTAAAGCTTTTGTCTTCTGAGGAAAAAACACCAGTTCTTGTAAGAGGGAGCAAAGGAGTACTGGATTGCCCACTCATCAGCACATATAGTGACTGTACAGGAGTAGGTTGATGAAATCTGGAAATGGGCAAGGGATGAAAGAAGAGAGCAGGATGGTGCCCTAAAACTTGGCAACAGTGGGTCTGTTCGAAGTTCTCTACGTATTGTAGTATTGCTGTGAAGCACTGGAACAATGCAATTATGCTATAAATCAAGTTCAGTTCAGACTAGAAAAGCTCTTCATCTATTTCACAGATGGATATAGTACAAGGACATGGAACAATCAAAGGAGCAAAGTCTCTGCATTACCCGGTCCTGTAATCGAAGACAGGAAAGCTTTTACTGCTTACTACTCTGCTTTTTCATGAAAAAGGTATTTCAGTAAGATGCCCAAAGATAAAATAAGAAATATCACCAAATACAGAATAAATCAGTCAGTTGTTCTTCTCATAATTAAAGCACTATACAGAAAATACATCTAAGTGTTCCTACCAATATGCACAATTCAAAATCAACAGCATTCAAACATCTTCAGAAAGATGAACATACATGAAATTGCACCAGCTTGAACAAAAAAAACAAACACAAAAATAAGTCTATCTGGATGCATGACTCTGGAAACAAAATATAAAGCTCTCCCTGAGAGAAAGCCAGCTCCCAATCTTATGAAGCTGTTTTACCTTAATTGCTTTGAGATGTAAATGTAAACAGTGCAGAGTGACATTCTTCACTTGGGAGAAAAACCAAAACCAAATAATAAACACAGTTGCTGGATCTGAAGCAAGCTGTTCACTGTCCTGAAATAATATAACTTACTTAGACATGTTTTCATGCTGAGAAGCAGGAGAAGCCAAAGTGCTGCTTAAGGGCCATTTGAGACACTTTTGCACCTAATGAGGCCAGCATATTTTTTGCAAGATAGTGTTATTTTCTTTTTTCCAAGCATCCCTACATGGAAATTGATAACAACTTCTGAAATACCACAGCCTGTGTGTTATCATCCAAATAAATCATTGTATTTCTGGGGGAAAAAACAGGTCCTGGAATAGGAAAAACGAATCCAAAAGCCAAAAGCACATAGGAACTAAGTGAGAAGTTTCTATTCCCTTCAGTGTGCAGGCCTTCATGCCAGAAAGCATTAATCCTGATACTAATTTGAAGACTTCAATGAAATAATACTAAACATACCTATTGTAATATTTTTTAAGTTCATTTTTAATGAAACCTGACCACTAACTCTAGCAAGCTGCTCTCAGAAGTCAAGCTTACTATTTTTCTCATCACCTGAAACATGGTCTTCTGTCCCTAACAGGCTCTTTCTGAAGAAACAGTATGTTAGCATTCATTACTGTAACCCATTGATGTATATTTTATTTGTGGTTTTAAAGTTTTCAACCACTTTTCTTTGATGCAATGCATAATCAGCAGTAATTAAAAGACTACCTTAAAAAATGGAAGCCTCTGAACAAATTTTGTGATAAGTCATCAAAGGAGTCGAGTTTGAAGTAAAGGCCTGAAGGATAAGAAACAAACTAAACTTGAAATAACTTAGGTCTCTAAGAAACATGGCAGGAGTGGGAGAAATCTCTACCATTAACAGCACTGGAAAGCCAAATTAAAAAAAAATACGAAACACAGCTTGTTTACCTGGATGTAGAATTAAACCAATGGATACTGTCATTCTTGCACCAGAATAAATTGGAACTTTTATATTTCTATACTGAAAGTGGTTCATCTGTAAAATCACACTTCACAGCTCAAGGCAAAATGATCCCACAGGATCTTTAAAGGAAATGCAGTGTATTTTGGTCCACTACCACTGACTTGTGGTCCATGGTGGGCTTAAAATCCTTCTTTGAATGAATCCTTGAAAGGTAACTAAGAGAAGAAGGCATGCTGGCAGCAGGCTGGCACTCATGGTACATACAGGCCATACTTCTACTAAGAAATTTGTTCACAAATGCCAACAGGCAGCAAAACGCTTCTGCAGACAATTTTCTTTCATTAGTAATGGGAGTGCTGCATGGGTACCTTACGCTTTAGAATAAACATGCATCAATCATTTATCTAATTTTTCTATTATGCTTAATGCCAAATTTATGTAAATATAGATTACTAATGAATGACTAGAAGCTAGAAAATACAAGCTTTACTTATTTTTACTTAGTAGATTAAAACAAATGCCAATCTGCAGATGGAAAAGTTTACAGCAATTCCTGTTCACTTTATTTAAAAATTAACATTACAATTTCAAAACCTTTTGAGAGTCAATTGCCTCCAAGCACACTCTTATATCATTTCAAAGCTCAGATCCTTGAGCTTTAAAAGTAATACTTGAGTTTATTCGTGCAGGAAAAGAATTCTGCTGAAAACCCTTTCAAAAATGTTTGAACAAGCATTGATGAAATGGTAGCAAAATGTTCACAGAGGCAGGCTGGCAGTCACAGAAGCAGTTTTACCAGTGCTCCATGAAATTCAGCTTCAGACAACAGACCCCTACATAGTTCAGACTTTTTCAAACAGACAGGAGCAGATCTGTCGGAGAGTGTGGGAAGTCTGCCAACCCTCAAAATCAACAGAATAGCTGGGAAAGGGAGTCTGAACTACCGCAACACCTGAAACCAAAAATGTAGAGCTCATAAATGGTTCTGAACACATCTAAATTAAGAGTAATATAGGTGTTCAGTCCTCATTCGTGATTCCTATGTCTATCGGTCAGAAATGCTACTACAGCTCCTTGGAGCAATCAAATACTGTAAGCACTTTTTTCACTGGAAAACTGAAGATAGAGAAAAAAATTCTTGCATAGAACAAAGATAAAAGGCTGCCTTCTGAATTCAGCTACTATTAACACTTGCACCTGGTGGTTGCATAATTAAATACAGAAAACAACAATTGTACCCTAAGAGAAACTTAATTAGATTAGGCATGTAGTAACAAATGCAAAATTGCCATCATTAGTATGTCAGTGTACTACAAATGGAAATGCTTAAATGCCAAGCCCACAGCTCCCATGTCTGATTTATTCCCACAGATGAGGAGGAGACTGTGTTTTGCTCCCTTCTGTAATTTCAGGACAACTGCATTCAGGTGAGATTTACCTACACAGGAGCAGGCAGAGATACTGCTGGCATCTCTCTCACCAGAAATTCAGGTGCACTGTTGTTGACAGATGTTTTGTGCTACAAAAGCACAAAACCAGATTGGACAGAGTGGAAAAAACTAATGAGTCTACAAAGCTCCTGTGTGTCCTGATCCTTTCACAGGCACCTGCTTTGCTCACAGATGAGGCACTGAATGAAATGACAGCTTCTCCCCCAGTTGAAAGCAACAGGAATCCTTTAATTTCAGGTTTAAGGCTGCAACAACAACCAAAAAATATAAATTAAGATTGCAGGGAAAATGTTTCAATGGCACGATGGTATAGACAGTGATGTACTTGAAAAGATTGCCTGTGGAAGCTGCAAAGTAACAATCAAGTAGACAAGGAGGAGTTTGAGAACGATCCACCAAGAGTGACCTAAGCAAAAGTGATACTGTCTAAACTAGTCCTGCTTTCCCCTGATTATACACAGACTCTTTTAAAACAGCTGGAATACCCTTTCCCAGACCTGCTAAAGATCAGCAGCCGTGACGCCTGTGTGCAGAGTCACATGAGGGAAAGGAATGATCTCCACAGTTATAATCAAACAAGTACTTTTCCAATTGTCTTCTACCATCTTAGGGGGAACCGTACTCACAAATCTTCAGATCCTACCACCATGACAGATCAGACTCTGTATGACCGAAGACAACCATGAATGTCACAAACTTGTGATCCCAAAAGTTCTGTTTCACATCAAAAGGACACACTACTGCAAGTTTGTAGTTCTCTAAATGCCAAGATACTCCAATTTGTCAGGAATTACTGTGAGCTTAAAATGGGTATTTAAATGCTTCATATATTAATCAACTTTCCTCAATTATTAAACTACAAATACTCTCCGAGTTTTAGGGCATTAATTTGCCCTAAAAAGCTCTGAGAGACCACAGCAGCCTTCCTTGATAGTTCATGCTTGTGAAATAATTTAAACATTACCACTGGAACTGTAAAGCCAAACAAGGCTCGCTCGCAGTGTCTCCCCCGGCAGGACAGATATTTAACTAAATCTAGCACCTAAAGCTACATATTATTTAAACAGCTTTTTGGTAAGAGTTCCAGAGGAGACCTGATCCAACTTGTTCAGTAAGAACTATTAGGATTTAAATAACATAAATGAGAAAAACACCCAACTAAGAATTCAGGTTGTTTTAAGAAAAGTGCAGCCATAACCTTATCCTTCATGGCAAACCTGTCATCAGGTGAGTGTGAACTCTGCCATACTTGTGCTGCAATATTAAAATTTGCAATTTCTCCTCCCAACAGGTAAAAAGACTTCCCTTTATTAAGAAAACCCAGAGAAGCACTAGGCAAAGTTGTGGTCTGACGTTACACTTTACCATGTAGCCAAGAAATAAAAATTTGAAAATTTAAAAAGAAAGAAGCCTGGTTTATGACCTTTTAAAGGAAAATCAAGGCATTTATGGGGTATAGATAAGATTGTTTCTGGAGAAAACTACAGATAGGAAAGGTTACCCAGCTGTGCAGCCATGAAACATATTTTTCCTGATTAAATAAGGAACTATAGCAACCAAGGGTACCATGGCCTCACATATGCTGTATTAATGACACATAATGAAGGGTCTTCTGGGAGCTCTCCCACTACTGCTAAAATTTTATAGCATCAAATTTGGGAACTAATTTTGAGAAAGAGAGAATCCTATTTAATATTTGATGTGCATTGGTACTTCTTTCCTTTATAATGAAACAATATCCTCTAAACATCTACATTCTTTATGTTGAAAAAAAAATCATCTGCTCCTGCTGAATCAAGTCTCAAAGGGAAAGATAATAATATTTCATAAGAACTTCACAGTATTTGCTTAGTATATCTTATTTGCAGACACCATCTTATTTGAATAATCATATGTTTGCAATTTTCCAGCTCCTGATGAAAAACTGACCTGTCATCAGAGCAGATTTCCTTCAAAACCCACACATGACTGTTATCTGTAGCTGGTGTTATTAAGAATACCCTGTTTTTTGAGACTCATTCCACCAGTTATCTCTGTATAAACTTACACATGTAAGAGCTCTTGTCTTATTTCACGGTGAGGACATGTGACTTTTCCTTGCTGTAAAAAGTGACTTGAAAAAATTGTCTGATTAATCTTCCAATTCGTTGTCCAGCTGCCGTTTCAAGGGAAAAGTTTTCTGCTGCATCTTTTGTTCCCTGCGAGGGCAGGCAGTCCTGCCTGCGGCGCTAATTGCTTGTAAGCCCAGGGAAGGGGCAAAATTCCACCGCAGCTGGGTTATATCTGCATTGAACAGAGGCCCCATCCTCGGACAAATAATCCCCATGGAGAAATTACTGCCCAGTCATCAAGGGTGAAGAAATACAAAGAAGGTAGTAACACCAGGGGTTTTATCCCTTTACAGCAACAATACCACCTTCATTCCTAAAAGCCATGAACAGCAGACAGGGTGACCACTGTGGTACAGCCGGACTGGATTAAACATTTTAAATCAAAATTGTGATGCAAAGATAAACAAAGGTGCCAAACACAACTGTAGGCTTTTGTAAACTTTTCCTTCACTTGCAGCAGCTCTGAAATTGGCAGTTCTCATTCATTGGCCTGAGTAATGAATTCATTTGGTCTCACAAATTACTGCCTGCTCAGAACACTTTTCCCTTCATCCCAGCACCAACTGGTGAAAGGAAGGAGAAGTGGCACTACCTGCATTTAGAGGCTGATGATATGATTGAAGATGAGAGGGACTTGTGACTAAAGCTGTGATTCGGATATGGCACAAGAATAAAGCTGGCAATGAAAGGGCACAGTCATGCAAATTCAAGGAGAGAGAACCTGGGAAATTGGCCTGGGACTAAAACTAAACCATTTCCCAGTAAAGAAATTTGATGGTGAGCCAGGAGCAGAGAGGAACTATGACTGGCTAGACACGGAGACTTGTTTTTAGAAGTGAACATTAAGGTAAAAAGTTAGAAAGGGGACACTCACTTCCTGCACCCCAAATGTTTGAGAACACAGTCTCACATTACCATCTGCCCAGCAGCAGAGGAAGTTATCACTCATCTCTTCCACTCCACACTTGTTTCCACACCCATCACTCCTCTCTCAATCAGCTCACTGCTCCTTAATCACACCAAAGCACCTTTTTTAAGACTACAGTTTCAAACTGTCTAAGTAAAAATGCTCCCTAAACCAAATTCCTCTTTAATATGTAAAGTTAGGCCTGCAATCTTAGAATGGATGAGAATAAAGGAGTAGTAAACTGTAAAATGCAGGTAGTCACACTGGGAACAAGAAGTAGAGAAGAAGGTGGGAATCTCAAGGTGCATTTCAACCTCATGATTCATAATCTGGTGTTACATCCTAAGCTGATACACAAGTTCCAGTTCGAAGAATCGCTTGGAATTTATAAGACCTACTTTTTGAAACAAAAGGACTTCCATTTCTTTAAATAAATCAGCCCCCTGCTGTATAGCCTGGGCCTTAAAATTAGAATTCTTACATTTATCTTCAGGTTTGGCTTGTTTTGTTCTTCTTTTGGTGAAGGTAACACCACTGTTTTGGGGAAGACTAATAAACTACCTATGAAATCTTTAATTTACTTATGAAATCATACACCAAACTGGTAAGTACCATAACAAATACTGGTTTGCAGACCAGAGTTGAAGTACTCAACAAGTAAACCTTGGGTTTGCTTTGAGCAATGGGGATGCCTGAGATGATGTTCCAGCTGGAAGAACAGTGAAGTTGTACAGTTAGAGGCAATATCATATACATACACACATGCATAGACTGCGAGCCTCCAGGCAACTTGAATTTTGGCACTTCCTAACTTTAAGTACTTGGATTTGCACCTTAATAACATTCTTTTAACATGGTGTGTATATAATGGGCTCATAGATCACCCAGCCAAGACATAATTGATTTAATCAACCACATTTGTGAATTATTTGTGAAGCTTACCCGAGCTTGCTAAGTTGCAGCCCTGCCCAATAAAAATTAAAGCAGATGCCTCTGTGAAGCCCAGAGAAACAAGCTGATAATGTACAAGGAACAGACTGAACTGTAACAGAAGTGTAACAAAAAATATTTTGTTCTTTGCTACTGTATATGTAGCCAAAACTACAACACTACAGATCTGCCAGTCCAAATGGCAAAACCATCATTTTGAATTTTAAAAAGAAAATTAGCTTTAAAAGAAACTTGAATTATAAACCCTATGCATTACGAGGCATTTACATAGGAACAAGGAAAAATATGTAGATTAGGTGACTTTGTAAAGAAGAAGCCCCAACTATTCTACACATAATCAAAAGAAAGCATTTTTGTAGGAGAAACATTGAAATTCTTCAGCTGTTGAAAGAGGCTAGATTTGATTGATAATAAAATTAAATATTTTCTTAATCCAAAAGACTTTTTTTATCATCAAATATTTTAAAACACTTTGTTATTAGTACTAAACAAATTAAAATTATGAATAAAAAGTGTTTCTTTAACTTAATGAAGAAAATGCCCAAGCAAGAACAGTGAATTCTGTGCATTTAGAATTATTAACGGTGGTAGCCTCAAATGCATATGTTTGTTCTATATACAGATTTTATCCCCTTAGTGTAGAACTGTTTATCTAGCAGTACTTATTTCCAGTTGGTAGTCCCACCATTCCCTTAGAGAATTTGCTGTATCACCAATTAAGGTCTAATTGTCAGAAAGTTGCTCTCAGTAGAGTATATTTCCTTTCTCCAAACATCATCCTGTTTCTACCAATGACACTCATACAAAAATTAAGAATTACTCTTCCTTCCAAATAGGAATCAAAATTCCTATCTGCAAAACTGATCTAGGTTTTTGCACTTTTGCTTTGCCTTCAGAGAGCTGATTTTTGCTCTTTTCTACATGGACCTTTTGCAAAACATACGGTTTCCTGGTCTCATTTTCCAACTGGAAACTGGAGAAAACATTTCTTCTCTGTTCACAAAGTAATTAGGTCTGTGGAGTATTTAGACTCTGTGATAATAATGCTCATAGAAACGAGGTTTACCATGTGTTTTCTTTCGTATCAACACCATCTTCAGCAGTTACTGGCCCTGATCACTTCACATCTCAGGTTATTGTTTCCCCACTATATTTGGTTTAAAAAATGAAGTCTAAATTGTAGGTACAAAGTCATATAGGCTAAATTTGAAGCCCTAGAAAGGGGAGGGAGGTTTTTATTTGTTTCTTAAATCACAGAAGCTGTCTACTTTGTAGTCTTCCATATGTGATTAGAATGAAAACTAGAAACTCAAAGGTGCATTACCATCCAATATTATCAATTTAAAAAGATGAGCAACTGCAGAGACGGACTCGTACATGCAGATCTTCCACTAATGTTTCTTAAAAAGTAGTTCCACAGATGAAAAGAGTTTTAATCCTTCATTACCAATCATGACATTTCATTTTTTGTATTATGCCACAAGTTCATTCCACTTCACACTGTCTGATGCAGGGCTCCTAAAGCTGCAAGGGAGAAAAGCACACTGAAAACAAGGGAGGACAAATCTTTCCAAGACTCAACTATCTTGCCATCTACTCTGCTGGGGATTTTCTTGGCTTTTGAAAAGCTGCATGTTATAATCTGTAAGCACTTTGCTTAGAAGAAAGAACTTTGGAAAAATGTGATCAGGAAAGAGCGATTCATAAATGAGTACTGAAGCTCTGTGGAAAGAGCAGAAAATCTGAAATAGAAGGTGAGAGGTGAATGCAGACCTGATTTCATATTCCTCCATTCTATGCAGCAAGAGGAGAGTTGTAAACTCTTTCTGTAATATCTGTAATTTCAATACTTGGGTTTTCCTTGGCTCTGTAGTTTAATCCTGGGTTTTATTCAAAATTGTCTTTGAAAATATAGTGACTAAGAAGTAATTGCTTTCATTAGAAACAGAAAGAAGAAACTATTGAAAATTCTTTTCATAACAGGAGGTGGGGAACTAAGGACGATGACAATCTCCAATCTCTGACCTTTGGGTCAGTGCATCAGCAGACAGCGGTACAGCAATCTTCTCCCTCCTTCTGGGAGGTGTGAGTGTTATGTAATGTCCACATTCTCATTTTATTGGACACGTGCACATTTTAAAAGAATAACCAACAAGAATCAGCAAACAGCTGGTGCCATTTTTCTACGCCTTCATGCTCACACCTGTATACACATTTGATGTAGAAATTAATGAGCTTGGGGCTTAGAGATACTTTTAAGGAACATTTTACTGATTAAGGACTTTGTTTTGTATTTCGGCACACCAGCATGAAAGCTTCAGTAAACAGGCTGATATTCAGAAGTGCCTCTATGTCTACAAGTCAAGTACCTCCATCACTCCTTTATTTCACTTCTATTTCTTTTAATACCCCCTGTAAAAACAACTAAAACAATTTTAGATGTTTTAAATTGCATTTTGCATTTTCCTCCTATTGTAGCCTGGTCCTCCTACAGGACCTCCTTTCCTGGTTCTCCTCGGGACCAGGAAAACAGCTGTAGATCTTACCTCCGAATAACAGATTTAAAAACATCACCACTCCCTGTTTGAGCCTAACAAAACATGTCTTTCCTGCCGTGTTCGCTTCATTCTTACCTCAGCAAAAGGGACACTGCCGAGATTGTTCAGCATGAACCTGAACAACTTTGACAGATGTCCCAATATACAGATTCTTCTTTAAGGAAATCAACCAAATGCTTAATTTTAAAAACCATGTGTAGACTGGCACATATCTATACTCAAATGCTCAGCTTAACTCTATTCTCACTGCAACACGCAGCGACGTGCGTCACTTCCTGCACTCCCAGCCCCTGTTTTCCCTTGGCAACTGTGCCCCTCATCTTCAACTAGCAGAGGAGAGCTTCAACAGAAGGCTCTAAAAATGACTGAGCAGCACCTTGTTAAATGAAAAAATTGTTTTTTCTGCATACAAGACACATGTGAGACGTACACATATTAGTCTGTATGGGGGGAAAGTGTTGAACATTTTTTGACATAACAAACGGACTGTGAACTGCCTCATACATCATGTGACATCTGTCATTTAGGGAAGGTTTGTGATCTCTCTCCCAGCTTTGCAGCTCTGTGCCACAACATGAAACAAAAAGGAAAAAGGAAAGAAATCCATTCCTTACATAACCACCTGCCTTTTCACCTTGGATTTTTATCAAGAGTGCCTCAATTTTCAATGACCATGAACTAAGGGTCCCAGTCTAAGAAAATTAATGCCTTGTTTTTATGCACTTATTTATGTACACACATGCTAAATCTGACTTTCTGAAGAGACTGCACGATGAAGTCAAAAACATATATAGTGACATGCATATATGTATCTGAAAGTCACGTATAGATAGAGAGCAGAAGTGTGAATGTTCACTTGTGAGTACATAACACTGTAATTACCTCATAATGAAATTAAACAAAACAAGGAGAGTCAGTGCAATGGTCTACCTGAGACAGAAAGAGACCTCACAATTAAGTAGGAGTTCAGAGTGTTGTGGACTCAGCACTCAGTAACTGATGAGTGAAAAAAACCCCATGACTTCCTAATGTCCAATTAAGGCAACGCAGCAGCAACTTTAAAAAGGCTGAGGACAGCAGTGGGTATGACTGGATGGACTAAATCTTAGATTATTTTCATGAATGAAACAGACAATCATGTTTCTGTATCACTGGCTGGAACAGGAGCACTCCTTTAAAGAATCATAGGCTGAACATGTATTTAAAAAAAAAAAACTGGAAAAACCTAAACTGATCACATAGCTGTATCAGTTCCTGTAAATAGCAAAACATAATTTATTTATTTTTAACTAACTGCTCGGAAAGAGTAATTAGCAGGATACAATTAGGCAACAACTGAGAAATACTTAAAATCAATCCAGAGACTTCCTGTTTATGATTATTACCCATAAGATTGTATAAAAAGACTGGAGAAAGGAAGCTGGCACCCTATTTAGCCGAAGAGCAAAATATATATCATATTTTAACAAAAACAAAAAAGAAACTAGAATGTTTTAAATACAGCCACAGCAGTTTATGTTAAGGGTCCTTTGAAACAAACTGTGCTCATTTATTTACAGAGCTTTCATCATTATATCTCTAGATGCACTGCAAAATGAGAAAACCCACTAATTTGCATTTACAGCTGAACTAAAACTCCACTGAAATGACAGAAGGCAAAACCAAACATATACAAGAAAGAAAAAGAAAAGAAAGAGAGAAAGAAAGAAGACAGAAAGAAAGAGAGAGAGAAAGAGAGAAAGAGAGAAAGAAAGAAAGAGAGAAAGAAAGAAAGAAAGAGAGAAAGAAAGAAAGAAAGAAAGAAAGAAAGAAAGAGAAAAAGGAAAAGAAAGGAAGAAAGGAAGAAAGGAAGAAAGGAAGAAAGAAAGAAAGAAAGAAAGAAAGAAAGAAAGAAAGAAAGAAAGAAAGAAAGAAAGAAAGAAAGAAAGAAAGAAAGAAAGAAAGAAAGAAAGAAAAAGAAAGAAAGAAAGAAAGAGAAAGAAAGAAAGAAAGAAAGAAAGAAAGAAAGAAAGAAAGAAAAAGAAAGAAAGAAAGAAAGAAAGAAAGAAAAAGAAAGAGAAAAAGGAAAAGAAAGGAAGAAAGGAAGAAAGGAAGAAAGGAAGAAAGAAAGAAAGAAAGAAAGAAAGAAAAAAATATTTCAAGAACAACTGACTTGTAAAGAAAGACTTTGCTTGCATACGAAGTTTGACTAAATTCTATAAAAGATGTCAAATTACTGAGAAATCTATTTGCTTTGATCTGATACAACAAAAAGCTCATGAATAACAAGATCTTGGGCTGAACCAAACACCTTGAAAGGGTTACAGTCTACCCTGAGCTACTGGCCTACCAATGGAACTATTACAGCTGTGCTGAAAAAAATACATAAATATTAACATTTTAATTGGCTGATGCACTGTCACAGTGGGGGAACTTGTGGATACAGCCCTCTCAAACCCGCTCTATTTAGAGAGATGAAAAAGAACAGCATGCAAATAGTAAAAGGAGATAAACCACTTTAACAACACTACAGAATTGCAGCAGCAATCTTGTAGCAAAAAAGGATTAATTAGCAACAAAGGAAAATGGCCATTTGCCTTAAATTATCAGTTCTTCTCATGGTCATTATTCACTAGGAAAATCTTTGTACCTTCGTAGCCATTATCTAAATACCTAGGCTATGATGATGCAGTGTACAAAGCAACTGCAAGCTTTTGAAGATAGCTGAAATCCCAGATGAAGCACATTTGTTCCATGGAGCCATTTGTTGTGAGCACACCCCAATCTGACAAATGCATTTGACATGATACAAGAACATGCCAACAGACTGACATAAAAAAATACAAAATAATAACGCTTATTTTCTTGATGAAAGAATCCTGTCAGTGCTCCTTTCCCAAACTCTTTCTTCTCCCTCTCACGGGACGCATTTCATGTTATGCGCACGTCATGCACAAATTTGAACTTTGGATTTAAACCCCTGCTTTACTTGCATTTGAATTATGTAAATATCAAACTCAAGCCCTGTGAAATCCAAAACAGAGAGCATCTAGTCCTGGTTTAGGATAAAACAGGCTTGTCTTCTTCCTGTTACACATTTTGAATGGGCGAGTGCAGGGCAAGGCTGGTATTTAAAGTCTTCTGCTGATACATTGCCACAGGGTGCTCTGCAACTTGTCTCATTCCTGCCTCCAATTTTCTCTTGTACAACTTTCACTTCTCGGCGTCATTAATATTCATTCAGTAAATTGATGTCAAGTTACTATTAAGACAGTGCAAAACCTCTTTTCTTTTCTTTCTTTTTTTTGCTAGAAATTTTAACTATCAGAAGATGGCTGGACATGGCGAGTAATGTACCTAAGACATAGCTGTGAGAATAAAAACTGTACCCCTAAAATGCTAAGGGGCTAAGGGGAGGGATGTCAAGATACTTGTGTCAGCTGTTCCTTCCTGACACTACTGACTGGATAATCACTGGATTTTTTAGCTCATTAGCTCACAGTTAATTGACAAATAGACAGGGTGGCTTGCAAACAGCAGTTGACACATTTGAAGGGACACAACTCCAGGATAAAAGTCAGCCTGTGGTAATTTCTTTTGTGAGAAAACACTTTTTTTTGTCACTATTATAATGTAACATAGATATAAAAGCAGAAAATCCCACATTCAAAATGGAGTCTCCGCAATAAAGTACAGAAAAACCCAGCTCCCTGCTGTGACCCTGGACACAAGTTCCCCATGCCATAAGAATTACTTAAAACTGTGCCTACAAACCATATCTTGGCAGGATGGACAGGTACGTCTGGTCTACATTTAAGATATGCTAAAATACTTATGGCTATATGGGAATTAGTTTTTTTCCATGCTTGAAAAAGCCCTAGAAAAAACATAGTTACACTGGCCAAAAAAAAAGAGAGAGATGGAGAGAAACAGAAAAGCAGACAGATCTTCTGGGGCAACCAACTTAAACTGGGTCCAAGCTATGCTTCCAAGAGTAACCTGTCCTCTCTTGGAGTTTGTAAAGACAAAATTACCAGTTTTAAGTACAGAGCTGAAAGAAACTGTGCTCTTAATAGGACACATTAAAAGGTGATGTCTCCTTCCCGAATTCTAACATAGGCAACAAAATCTTATGGGGGAAAAATTCCAAAATTAACTACACCCTCAATTTAAGGTCAAAGAAATCAAGCCAATGCAGAAATCAGCATGCAACAAGAACGTGATTACAGTCAGCAAATCAAGTACAGGAAAAATGAACCATGAGGAAAATAACTGAATACTAGGTCGGAACAGCGGGGCACAATACACAAAAAACCCCCACAGACTACCCAAAGCCATAAGGGAGGACAAACCTCAGCTCTTGCTCACTTTGCTTGAACAAAGTACATAAAATCACACGCTTTCATTCCTTGACACAAATGTAAAAGAGTATAAAGAAAAAAGATTGCCATGCAAAATAGGACACTTCAATTTCTCAAGTCAAAATTTCATGACACATTTTTAAAAGAGCTTACTTTTTCTCAAAATACCAAGTGTTTTTCTTCACTGTCTCCAAATGCAGGTAATTTTCTTAATTCTTTTCACCTTTGCACTGTTGAACATAATGGGACGAATAACACATAATGCACAAAGAAGCCATAACACTCCATGCAAGTTATTAGCAGTCAGATGCTGAATGCGTGATAAATCCAGACCTGAAAGTGAAATATGCCTCCTAATTAAAAATCAATTATTAAAAACAGTAAAGAATGAAAAAAGAAAAAAGGCTCACTCACCAAACTCATAATGAAATCCTGGAAACTTCAGAGTTATTTGAAAAGCAGAAAGAAACCTTCCACATCTATATTTAACTAAAGACTCCATTGTGGGTTTCTTGATTTTATGATTAAACAGCTCTGTGAAAAATTGTTTCTGGTATCTTTTGTGCTTTTATCTCTTCATTCCAAATGGTCATGAAAATGAACAGATGGCATTTAAATGGGGAATGCAAGAACAAACCATTACTCTGGCTCTAAGAAATGGTAGTAGAGGGATGCCCTGATGTGGCTCTGAGGTGACGCAGGGATGATAAGCAGCCACCCAAAACCACCAGCCCCTGAACCTGCAAGCAAGTGCACGATGTTCACCCACAAGGCTGCCCATTGGGCTTCTTAGCAGGTCTCTTCCAGAAAATGGTTTTAACACCCAGAGAAGGTAATTTGCAAACATTAGATCAGGATGTGCAAATAACTATTTCTAATTAATTTGTGTTTAGTTCTGAAAATATTTCAAACACAGAACTACTCAAAAGCGGCTCAAAATCACACCACCTGTTGCATGAGCTTGGACAAGCGGAAATTTCCAGTTTTCATTTTCTGTAAAGCTAAGACACGTATTCATACCTCCAGCAGTGACAGAGAGATTAAATTAACGAGCACTACTGAGGAGATCTGAATCCCATTATTGGAGAAACTACACTGGTATTATGCATTATCATAAATATTCAGCATCTGCAATCAAAAGAAGGCTTTGGTGTTTACGTATATAATAAAGTTTTAATAATTCACTATCAATATTTCACGCAGAGTGCTACTGTCACTTTCTTCTGGATAAAATGAAAAATACACCCAGAATTTAAAATCCACAACCATTCCACTGGGAATGAAAAAAATTCCTTCTACAGAGAAATGCCTGTGGCGAGTAACAAGCCATTTTTCCAAAAGCCAGGGGCTCCAGGCTCCTCCAGCCTGTGGCAGGTGGGTGGATGGCCACCCTGAGCAGGCTCCAGCCTGCAGACCCCACACACTTTTCCCTTCTCCAAAACATGCACCCTGTGGCGCCTGCCCAATATGCAGAGCATGTCACTAGCAATGAAATTCTCAGGATTTTTCTTCAGAAAACTTGGAAACCCCGAGCAAGTGTGCTCTGAGGACATCAGCTACACTATCCATGGGCAGCTGATGGCACCTCCACAAATGCAGCCCCTCAGCCACGAGCAGTCATCCTCTAAGCCATAAAACTGTCAGATTTGGTATTTTACCTGTACCACAAGCAAGAGGGTACATTGTTATCTTGCCACCAGAGATCATAGGATGTGGCATTGGGGTTCTGGCCATGAGGCTGCAGCAGCCTGTGCCTGGAGGAACCCACTGCGTGCCCAAACTCAACCTGCCACAGCAGCTTCCCCACAGCCCTGAAGACACTGATTTTTAAAATGGCAGTAAAAGGATGTTAGGGCAGGAGGACGGTGGGAGGAAGGGAGGAAAGGAGGGAGGGAGAGGAAGAAGAGAAGGGGCAGCAGCACCAGCCCCTTGGGCTGCTGTCACCTCAGCCTGCCATGAGGGGAGAGAACATATTTTTAATTGCCACTATTAACACATAAAATACAGGGAAAATCCCAACTTGACCCACAGCACAGGCTCATCCCATCTGCTGCAGAGAGAGAGCCACATTATCAAGGGCCACACTGAACAGACATCAACTTCTGAAGTACAGTCCAGCTGAATAAATAACATGGAAAGTTAATAGCCAAATCCTTTCAGCAGCAGCAGTGCTCTGGGAACCTGATTGGAATTTGAACATTTGCATTGATTTATATTTTTTTTTTTCGATGTTACCAGCTGGGAGCAAGTGCTGGAGAGGAGGTACAGGAACAGCTCTGCAGAAACAGGAACAGCTAACGAAGGATTACCTCCTACAGGATTATCTTTTAAACAAAGAAAAATTTGGTATACTGCAAACAACTAACTCAAATCAAAAGAAACAGATTAATCCAACAGGATTAACAGGTAAGGCTGCCCTGTACTTTAATGTCCAGACACACAGCTGAGGAACGTGAATGGTTTTGTTTAGATGATTTTATTTAGTTGTCAAGCACCTTTTCATAGTCCAAAATAAGAGCTGCCTGTTCAGTTAAAACAAAAGCTCTGACGACTTATCCTGCAGCCTCACAAGCAACAGAGATATCCCGCCTTTCTACAGAGCCCTTTCCTTTACCCTTACATATGTAAGCTCTGATCATCGAGTTCTTTTAACTCCCGCCAGGAAGGAAGATTAGCTGCTGCCTGTACCGCTCCTGTGCTGTGAAATTTCCAGAACTGAGCTCTTTCACTTCCCTCTGGGTGGCAGGGGAAGTCGCTGAAAACTGAGATCACACTCTTTATGGGTTCGTCTTTCCTGAATTGTTATCACTCATGTAGATTTTACAGCCATGGTACTGCAGTAACACCAAAAGTAAAATAGCATCAATCTAGTAAAATAAAACAGCCTCCATGTATTTGGAAGCAATACAATGATATGTATTTGAGCATCTCTGCCTTACCAGTAGACATGTTAGTAGCATCTCAGACCTGCACCAAAGATTTGCATTGAAATCTACTTGACTATTGTGGAAAATAGAATAAGGTAAGCAACCACGTTTAAACCAGAAAAATATTCAAAAAAAAAAAAAAAGCATAAAGATAAAGCCCCGCTTATTTACCAGAATTACTTTTTACTGTATTTTAATATTTCAACATTTCTTTTAAGACTGTTTATCAATCATACATTTGAGATTCCCCTGGGGTAAATTAAAAAGCCTAAATACTTAAAAACACAACACAGCATAAGACAGTTCAGTTCCTCTATGTTTTAGTCAGCCTCATATACACATCAGCCCCTACCCTGACCCAGAGGTGAAACTGAATTCAGCAGCAGTCACAAACATTACCTCTTGATGAAAGGAAAGATTATCAACTTCGGTGAATTTTCCCATCTAATAAATTTATACTTCCAACTTTTGAACTTATCACATATTCTTTTATAACCAACTAACCTCTGCACTGGTCCAGCATATACTTCATGCTTATTTAAGAATGAATTAAGCATTAAGCAAAGACTCACCTCCTCCACCTCCAAGAAGGCTGGAATTAGCTGCAAGAAAAACAAAAAGGGAATTGTGAGCATTGAGCATCCTAAATATACATGGAACCAAAACAGAAGATGTTTCACAATAGCTTTTCCATTGTTTCAGTAACTTTGCTACTCTTCCCTTACCCAAAAACATTTAATGCAAAAACAATCACTTACTGTAAATTGCAATCATGATCTTTACCTTTGCAGTATCTTTGAAAATGCAAGCTAATAAATAAAACAATAATACAATTACTAAAGCTAATGCACTGAAAAGGTTATGAAATTACAATCGTGCATTTATAATTCTATAAACCCTATACCTTTGTGCTTACCAAATTAATTTAAAATTTTCATTGCGGAGAAACTTAAATAGACTTTGATGCAACTTCTGATTATCTCTCCTCGTTTTCTATGCCATGGGGCCTTTGGGGATGATGATGAGAAATCCTGGCCCCATTGATGTAAAAGGGTTTGTGCAATTGAGTTGAGATTTCCCTCAGCAGGCTTAATTGACTCAGCACTGTAACCATCCAGCTACCCAGGCCAGAACTTGATAAATCACTTATGGAAAGCAATTTTCAGAGCATGGCGATACAAGATGGTCCTTCAAATGAAGCTAGCACAATTGGAGTCACGCCAAATATTTTCCTTTCACTGCCTAGGCAGAAACAGAAGGAATGCTTAGGCTTCTAAACCCACCCTTGAGATGTGTGAGAAGCAAATCCTTGTTGAATCAGAATATAGATTAAACAAAGTAAGAGCATAAAGGAGAGACACAGGTATTTCTTATTGTTTCCCGATGAGTAAAGAACAGATACCTCGAACCATGCCCTGCTCCAGGACAAGGGTATATAGCAAGATACACAGAATAAATTAGGTATTTTCTATATGTTATTGTTTACATTATTTTCCTCTGCTTCCTCAACAGAAGTCTGCAAACAGCAAATTCCCCGCTGTTGGGTTTTTTTCATCCCTTTCTTCAGACTTTTATATAAAATAGACAATTATCTTTGTTTTCTTCTTTATCAGATATTCTACAAACACCTAACTTAATATCCATTGTCAGCTCAAACATTTGCAGCCAGCTTTTCCTGACACTGCAGTAAAACTGCCTTCATCAGAAAGCCAGATTTTCCATCAAAGTACCACAGCCAAGGTCCATGATTTTTAAAAGTACCTCTATATTACTCAAAATGCAATGTTCTTTAAAGAAAAAAATATGCAGCTTTATATCCAGCACAGCTGACCATAACAAATCAAAGCAAACTAATTAACTAAATCAGTTACTCATCCTAGAATTAGCTGTCCCACAGTCACTGAGGAATCACCGAAACCAAGACCTAGAGAGATGCTCTTGTGCATTTTTCTCATCCAAGTCTGGTTCTAGTGCCCTGGAACATTAGATGAAGGAAAATGGGGCACAAAATCCTTGTTTCTGAAACAAAGTAATTTGGAGCCATTTTCAAAGAAGTGCTTGTTTGGAGACACAGAAAGGTTGGAGCATCAGGCACAAAATGGAAAGCTTTAAAAAACAACAACACAATTCCCTGTATGTGATGAACATCTCTTGGCTGTCCTCTCTAAAGTGCTAGCAGGGAACAAATACTGCCATGTATATATCGCCTTTGACAAAGATATAATGATGGTAATAATAAATGTGCACAGACATGTTGCAAAGAACATCAATCTTGCTATATTTACCTATTCTTGCCCTGACTGAAATTCACTATTAAACAAAGAAAAAAATCAAAACCAGCCTCACGTATTTTTACAGCTGCTTCTGAAGACCTCCTATAACAGGTAACACCACCTTCCCTGCAGTAAAAAGTACTTATCTGCTACAGAAATCAGCAGAGTTCTTATCAGAAGAAACTAAAAGGAACCAAGTGTCATCTACTGCCACGAGCCTGCTATTCCAGCTTACTTTTTTGGCACTGTAGAATACACCTACAATTAAACTATTCTAATCCTTACATGAGTCACGTTCTAGGATTTCAGTTATTATGTTTGAGAGACTTGAGACACACAGCTAAAACCTGTTACCAAAGTTTCCACTGCTAAAAAAGTTTCTTTGGATACCCAGCCAACATCCCCACTGCAAACTTTCATTCAATGGCTTCTCAGAGAATTATGTTTCTCTCATTAAGTTTTCCTGACAATGTTCATCTTTCCAATACTTTCCAAAAACTTCTTAATAACATATAATATAAGTCAGCACCACACACTTCTCTATAGAAACAGTAAAAACAGTTCAAATGGATTTTTGGCTGCAATGCATCTACTATAGCTATTGAAAATGCAGTAATAATTCACAGGCACTCTTTTTTAAAAAAATTTTACTTGCATAATAGAAGGAAAATAAAACCATTTTCCTATGATTCCAGGAAAGAACAAGACTGATTTATATTTAGCTCCTTTTCTAGAAAGACAGCGTGTCAAAAAGCAAGAACTTTTATTTTCAGATTTTTCAGACTCTCCCTGAAAGGTTCAATAAAACACACATCTCTTTCCATATTTGGGAAGGTCTTACCACTACAGAAGTAACTTGTCACTTAGCACCTAATGAATAGTCTCCCACCCAGAGGTCAGCACAGCCCCATGGCTGCAATCACACTGCATTATGCTGGAGCAAGCACGGCCTCTCTTCCCAGTCCCTCTGTGTTTTATCTGCAGCTGCATTTTGTCCATCAGTGCTCCCAAACCATCAAGTCTTGGAAAACACTTTGGAAGCTGCTCCTGCTGTAGAGGTTCAGTCATGGGTAGCTGTACGAGCCACCAGCAGAAGGTCCCAGGAAGCTTTCAACCCCCGAACTCGACACAGTCCGGATTGCCCCGCAGGTCACAGCACTGCAGCTGCTCTCTCACTCAGGGCATGCCCAGCCTTAGGTACAACACCTTACACCGTGTGCCCGGAGAAGCTGTGGATGTCCCACCCCGGCAGTGTCCCAGGCCGGGCTCGATGGGGCTCGGAGCAACCTGATCTAGTGGAAGATGTCCCCGCCCACGGCACGACATGATGAATGGGATGATCTTTAAGGTCCCTTCTGAGCCAAACCATTCTATGATTCTGTGATTTTATGACCGCAGATTGTAAATCCATCTTGACTCACCCCTTGTCCTTATTTCTCTTTTCCAGAGCTGCACAAGATTCTCAAGTCACAGGAGACTTGGGGTGGGAGGAACCAGGAAGACTCAATTGCTACCAAGTTACCAAGGCAAAGAACAATAAAAGAAAGCAAACAAGAGTAAGAGGGGCTCCAGAGAAATGTGAAGTAAAGGCTTCTTGCACCTCATTTCATTCCTCATATCACCCTTTCAAACTGACCTGCCCAACCTCTCTGAAATTGCCTCCTTAAAAACTACAGTCCACAATAGATTCCTGGACATTAACTCCGAAAATCTACTCACAATACAAACTTGAAATATTTTCATATATACACAGAGTGGTCAGGCAGCCAGCAGACTACGGACTGCCGTGCCAGACTGAAATACAACACACATTGATAGAGCCCCACCCAAAACATCATTGGCGAGCCCTCAAGAGGCAGCAGAGGTGAGAGTTCACCTAAATTTAAATATTTTTGCCTACACCACTAACACAGGGTTCAACAAAAAGAAAAAAAAAAAAGCACCATATTTGGGGACCAGTTCCTGTGGTGTCCTTTAAACAGTGGCTTCACGATGACACAAATTACAGCACTAGAGATGCTGTGCACCACCAGTGCTTTAAAAGGAGACTTGAATGCTGCATTTTGAGAGACAGATCTCATCTTCACAGTCTGTCTCAGTACAGTGAACAGAAATACACCTGGAAGTGATAAGATGGCTTTCAGCCCTTTAGCTCTGGGTTTCTTTCTAACAGGGACATTAGAACCATCAGCAGAAAAAGTGTTCCTACAAAGCTCAGGCTCATCTCTAAGAAAAAATCCGCTCTAAAAAAATCACTTCAATATAGAAAACAGTATCTAATCACTGAGGATAATGATTTAGCCCTTAATGAGATGTTTATGGCCCCAGATTCAACCAGAAAATTCAGCATTCAAACGACCTAAAACCTCAGTGGACTAGATATATATGTTTTTTAATAGCACCAGGACAGCCCTACTAAAGAAACCCAGTGAACACTGGTCTGCTGTACCCCAAGAATTCAACTCTTGCTTCAAGAAACAAAATCCATTTCAAAAAACCAGTATGGGGAGAGAAGGGGAAAAAAAGAAAAGAAAAAGAAAAAGAAAAAGAAAAGAAAAGAAAAAGAAAAAAGACCTGGAAGGAAAAAATTGAAAGTAAGCTTAGCTGCTCATTATGGAATACCCACAATGAAAGCTCAGGTTACTAAAATGTAATATGTACATTTTACATGTAAAATGTACAAATTTTAATAATGAATATACCAGCACATTTGAGAAATAAGAACTGGACATGAATGTTTTAAATCTCAGCCTTCTTAATGAGTTACATTGTATCGCTTTACAACACTTTTTTGACTGAATAAGCAGACCAGAAACTCTGGTGTGGTATTAATATTTTCCTCACTGTTCTCTTTACATCAACATTCTTGCCAAACAGTAAGATTATTCGAAAATTTGAGGAAAACAATTGAATGCTAAAGAAGTTCACCCCAAATGAAACTGAAAGTCTTCCTGCGCTGCTAGCCAGAACATACAAACAGTGAAGAAGGATGTATGTACAGGTTGGTTAAACAGGCATTTGCAGGCACAGAATTATTTTTTCTGCTGTCAGTTCTGAGGAATTTAGAGAATAGGAAAGATGTGAATAGCAATTTTTGCGATGTCTCTGGAGATAACACACTTTTAGCTTTGTTAACAACATAGCTGAATAACTCTGGTTACTTTTCGTTGGCATATACTCATCTGACAACAATTTAAGAACATAAATTCTTCTGGGAGCATGTCTTTGTCAAGTATTAATGGCACTAGTAACTTAAATTGACATCTATGTCATGCAGCCATGCATCTGTCAGTATAATAAAAATATACTTTTAAAAGATTAGTTGATATTGTCTAACTTTGGCAGCAGATGTTTGAGCTTATTTTGATGTAAGAAAGATTGAATATTTTTGTCAATACTTTCTAATTGTGAAATTTATTCAAGGAGACATCTTTATAACTGGCAGTACTGTAAGATGCAAGACATTCTATTGCCTCAGACACCATTTTTATTCATCAATAAAACATCATAAGAGGCAGCTGGTGAGCAGAGTAACAGTAATTTATGGAATGGGAAGCAACATTTCTTCTACGTGTTTTGTGAGACAGCCTTACCTGTCACTGCATTTTGTTTCATCTTCTCTCAAGAAACCAGAGAGAACAAAGAGGAGTGAGATAACAACTGCACCTTGTACATCCAAACATTTCTAACGAGAGATGTGTTTGGGTGCCTTAAAGCAAAAAGCTTTAGGCTTAAATATCATGAAGTCATTTTGCAACAGGTATAGTAAATAAAACATAGTCACCACTCTATTTAAGATGCTTCCCTGCATACAAAGCCACAGCAATCAGGAGAGGTAAAATAACATCACAACAACAGGCTGGGACAGACTGGCAAAGTTATGTCAGTGGCTAATGATGCAAAGCTGTCTACTGGAAATTAGAAAACCACTAGGCCTACAAAATAAGATTGACTTAAACCACTTACATAACCGTATCCCAGAAACAGCTCCAGAATACGGATGGAACAATTTACAGAAGATTTCTACAAACAAGTTGCTCCTCTCCAGGTTTCCTTACTTTTAACGTGTGACCAAGATCACATCATACTCTCAATACACACTCAAAAGACTTCAGCTTTGTGTACTAAAAAATCTCCTCTTCTGCCCACAAAACCCTTCTGTAAATAGAAGCAAACATCTACCCAGTCTCATTTTATACTTAATAGAAAGTACCAACTTCAAGCTCTCTTTCTAAAAAGCCAAGATCTCTAGAAGCACGACCGAACAATTCAGCTCATGAAGTTTCCATCGTCTTTGTTTTAGCAAAACAGATGATGTGGGATACTGCAGAAGGGATTGAGTTTTCCACACCTTACCTTTTTTTCAGATACTGAAACTGCAGAGTACAAGTCTGTCCCATATCAAAGATTAAAAAAAAATCTAATGGAAGGCTTTGTGGAATTAGAAGCGCAGGCTTTGTATTTGGAACCAATAAAAAGGCTTTGTGGCTCACTTGTTACAACCTGTGATATTCTCTTCCCCACTCACAAATTCTGTACAGAGAACAGATTTTTTAAACTACGTTTTGCTATCTTTGCAAATAAAGTAGTCATTGTCTCTAATTTCAAGCTTGTAAAGGGTATGTCAGAGGTAGATTAAAGGGAAAAAAATCAGCATACTAGTAAGTACTCTGGAGTTGATCCTGTCAAGGAAATTGCCTTCACAACATTTGGAATTCAATAAGGAAACAGTAACTGCCATAAGGTCCCAGTTATTTTTCTTCTTCTAATACATTAACAACTCAATACATGATGTGCATTTATGCAAGAAGGTTATTTTTAAAAGTTACATATTACATCCATTAAGCTTAATCAGTCATAAGCAAAGCATCTCTGAAATCTGATATGAAGAGTAAAAAAAAAACTCACCAAATGCACCAAACCCAACCCAGGCAAGGCAGCAGTCAGCAGCACGGGACAGAAATGAGCCCGCAGCTATCAGGATGACATTTTCAACTCGGCCTAATCAGAGGCATAACTTCAAAGCAAAGGGGGCAAAATGACGTGTTTTTTACCATACAGTGAAATACAGTAACTGCTTTAATGCAGGGTGAAAGAAAATTAACAGAAATTGAAGTTGACTAACACATCCTGAGAAAAATCCATGAGAAAAGGAGTTTGGCCCAGAGTACTTCCTAAATGCTGCTGTATAAACTTCCATACGGACTCAAGTTTAGGCTCCAGCTTTAAAAGAAGCCTGAACTTTGCAGTAGCCTGAGGACTCCACTAAAATTGCTTCTTGGTGGGGAAGTCAGACAACCACAACAAAAAATGTAACTTAAAAGAATATCCCAAAACCCAGATCCCAGCTTGTTTTTAAGAATGGTCCCGAACACAACTCCACAAACATTTCAGGTGAAATTTTTGCAAAAAAAGCAGTTCACACTTTCCTAACAATGAATTTCATACTCTTCATACCCACCCAGTGAGGTTAATTACAGCTAGACAGGACCATCTATTCCAAATCAAAAGAAAGAAAGTGTTGCAAAAGGAGAAGGTTTCCTGCCAGGGCCTCAAGAAGGACAGTTAGAAGAACCTGTTTGATGAGGCTGATGTCATCCTCGGGAGGGAGAAGACGACAGACTTGCTGAATCAGAACCCGCAGTTTGAAGGAAAGGAGTCAGAAAAGGCTGAAAGTGGCTGGTCAGCACAGAAAGATCCATGGCCAAGTTTTGTGTGAGCCCCTTTGCAGAAGCCATGCTCATTTTCCACCTTCCTCTCATTTTGGCAAAAATCAGAAAAGTAATAACCAGGAATAATTTCATTTTAAAACACAGGGTGATAAACTGTCACACACACTACCAGATGATAAAGGGAAAGAGATTAATTAAGATTTCATCTACTTTGTGCATCAATTTGTGGTTTGCTCAGCCACTTAGAAGTTGCCTTCCAGATCATGAAGGTATTTAACAATCTAGCTGAGTTGAAATGAAAAGCAACAAGAACTTCTTTCAGCGCAGAATAATGAGGACAAAAATATTCAGGTCTACTAGAGCCCATTCTTCATCACACAGTTTAGGCCATTTGTGTGGTTTGTAAATGTAACATTAAAGGGAATCAAAGTGCTGCAGTATATAATTAATCCATTTAAGTAGAATCATCATCAATATTTAAAAGCCTATGCAAAATAAAGTAAGACGTGGTCCAAGGTTCTACCAGCACAATTAGAAAAACAGTTTTGGTAGTAATTATTCCAAAATAATTAGTGAAATTTATATAACTGATGCATCTTTCTAGTATCCCAAAGGGACTAGAATATGTTATCTGGAAAACAGGAAAAACAAAAATAAAAGAGTGAAGTTCTTCAAGCTTTCTTTGCTTTTGTCTTCTCAGTATTACAGCCAGCTCCGAACCTCCCAAAGTCTACCTCTATCTTATGAGCTTTTTCTTTTATTTTTAATTTTTAAAACTTTGGTATGGCACTGGTGCTGCAGCTAATAACTAGGTTTCATTTCAATATTTTGCTACAAAATAACTGCCTAATATTTGACTTCTCCAAGGAAAATGTCAGATTGCAGAAAGCTGTAATAAAGCAACAGTTACCTTCTGAAAATGAAAACAAAGTTAAAAGGCAAGAAAAACTAATGTATTTCAGCCCTGAAACATTAATATTCAACATTCAGGCTTCAAAACAATAAAAAAACCCCCTAATTTGTTATGAAATCAAAGACCACTGCTGAAAAGAAGCTACCTGGGGCCTTGTCCTGACATTTTCCATGGGGCAACCAGCAGGAAGAGTTTCCCTGTGGTGCAGGCACATCCCACACTGCTCCTGCTTTACTCACAGGCAAACCAAGCAAGGGCACTCATGGCTCCAGCTGCAGGGTGACCTCAGCGGGTGTATTTTCAAGTCAAAGTAGCACATGTCCACACCACTGTGTTTTCTTAGGCTATTAGCACTCATGAACAATGCAGTTTAAAAACAAGGAGAAGAAAAAAGGCACACCTGATGTCCTACAAAACAAAAACAGCCCTGGTGTTTTGGTTTGGTTTGGTTTTTTTTCAGCTACACAGACAAGACTTCACTTGCAACTTCTGCCTCCAAGTTAGAGGAAGGCAAGGTGCTATTGCACTGTTTTTGCAAGAGCAGCCTGCAAGGAGGATTTTGACAATGAATTACAAGCTCCTGCAAGCAACTAGCGCAGACTTGTAGGAGCTTTAGAGCCTGCAAAGCACTGAAGTCGACTTTAAAATGTGTCCAACTGGGTGAGTGTAACATGCTCTGCGTATGATTGTGTTGCATCACCTCTCTAATGATCCTTTCTTTATATAGCCTGAAATTAGAAGCAGCTCCCACTGTGGTCAGTAGGAGCCACATTACAGAAGAAACAGAGAAGCTGGTTATGTATTTTAAAGTCGGGGGGCGTGTTGTTTTCAAACATAGGCCCAAACTGTTCCTATAGGGCTAAATATTTGTGTAACAACAGTCACGTGTCCCTTTGTAAGGGAAAGTGGAACTTAATAACCTCAGTATTTCAGTCTAACCAGGAATAATGCGTTATGGTAAAATATGGACTGGACATCATACATTGCCCCGAAGAATATTGTCCCAAATATTTCTATATCCTGCTGTCAAATATACTATCTATACTTTATCTTAACTGTCTGTTTCAAAAAGTTACAGCCTAAAAAAAACTGGAGAAGACCATAAAAGATAGTAAGAATAAAGTGTAGCCATCAACTTACTCTATCAGAGACATCAGAAATTGCCCCTTTTATGATAAAAGTAAGTCAGCTTAGTCAGATCGATCATCCTCTCCATTTTACTGCTCCTGGAATGCACAGTCCATGACACATCTTAAAATGGAGAAACATAAACTAAATTTGAAAAAAATACAGCAAAAAATACTGTTAGCGTACCATTTTCACATTCCCTGAAAACTTTAAAAACTCTATTCAGAGACTTTAAAGAAAAGGAAGATCACAAATAATCGAAATGATGGGAAAGCCTGTAGATGTTTTCAAAGGCGTGACAGAACCAAGAGCCCAGATGAAATCCCTGGCAATGACAGATTTTAGATTGTGTGGGACAATTCTTTGTTCCTGTCAGCTTGTGGAGGGTTTCTAATCTTTCCTAGCTGCAGATGCTCACGGTTTGTGATTTATCTCAACAACCATCAGATCGAGCCGTGCTGTGTGGCTACTTCCCTCCCAACCAGTGCCCTGCACCCTATTTCCCTGGCCATCACCTGTGTACCTGCTCCTTGGGCTCCCCATGGCTGCCTGAGAAATAAAGCAGGAGTCAATCTGTTGTACTCTTAAGATCCCTCTTTAACACTAAGATTACAGGCACTTTTTAATGATAAAGGAGATTAAAGCTGTTATCCAAAACTTTGCAGTAAACAGGCAATGTTGTTATAAGGTCGTGCATTCGGGCAGGTAATATCTGGCAGAAGCAGCATTAAGGCTTTGATGAAAAATTTACTGAGGTTGTGCTGGACAAGGAGCTTTCATTTTCTGTGAAGCACAACAGGAGGGCAGGATGCCGCACTGTCAATGCTGATAATGCCGTGCAGACAGAAAAATAATCACCAAGTTGCAACACCTAATCAGTAACCTCATCATATAGGCACCAGTGGGTCATCCTTAGAATTTCATGTCCTTGCTTCCTGCTAATTCCACCGGTCAATTTAGATATGGAAATGCTGCTTGTATCAAGCAGGACTCATGCTACCTTGTCATGTAGGGCTATTCCCAGTTAGGCAATGAATTTCCATAGTCTAGAGGAGACAAGACTTTTGGATGCAGAACACATGTGGAAAACTGATTTCCCTACACAGCCGATGATGACAGGCAGGCACTGTCCGGGGGCAGTGTGGGACATCTGTGTTTTGTGAACCCGAGACAGATGATGAGAATTCACCCTCCTGTGGCAAAGATGCTTGTGGTTAATTTACCACCATCACCACAAGCACTTCCACCACAAATCCTTTCAGCCATAACCGCTACCCAAAACCGCAAGAACTGCTCATACTTGCTATTTTTGCTACTACTTTTTTTCATTGCTTCTATTCACAGTTTGCCCAATGAGTCAGGAGTAATATCAGCACATAGAGCAAGTAAGTGAACATGTTTGCCCCTTCGCCTGGGCCACAACTCAATCACAAGCTATTTTGTATAGTCTACAAAATATTCTCACTGAGAGCTTCAATAAAAAGGACTGTGGCTCCTGAATCAGAGCTTAGGACTGAGAACAAGAAAGAAAAAATCCTACAAACAACTTCTACAGATAAATAAACCAAAGATAAATTGGGGAAAGCTGATTAATCACTTCAAAGTGTGCTGCTCCTTTTTTGTGCTGTTACTGAGCATTTTTAAAGTGTTGCTTAAATAAGGACTTCTATGCTTTTGGTTTACCAATCTTTCTGTAAGGCAAAAAGGGAGAAAAATACATGTAGCTCAAAAACCCTGCTGGGATGAATGCTGGTTCAAAAACCACGCTGGTCCAAGTTGAAGCATTTCTCTCCAAAATGCTGCAATATATGCAGTCCATCTAGAGCAACTTTCTAACTCCTTTCTGTCAATGAAATGATATTTTAATGAGTTATTTTTCCTTCTATACTTTACCTCAAGGAAAAATAAAAATCTTAAGAAGTTCCAAGCTTTCACATAGACCTTTGGAATCCAGGATTAGTATGTAACTCCCAGTGGTCTATTCCACATCTAGGAAATACAAACAAGGATGCTATAATCTAATCCATGCAGAGCAAACACTTCATTTCGCTATTCTAATACTGCTAGCGTGATTTATGAGGCAGCTGAGCAATTCTGAAAAGTGTACCAAGAAAACAAAGACAAAATTAGGCCAAGTACAAATGCTGTTTATACAAATACAGAGACCAGTAACGTCAAAGGATATTACAGGCATCTTACGCCATACATAAGCACATCTGTGAGGCAGGTAAAGTATGTTTTTATAGCTGTTCAGAAAATAAAAAGATGAATAATCTTTTATAGCTCTATATAAAATTACTTTTCTAGTGGCAATTAATAGAGAGAGGCCCCAGAACACCAGTCACGTGCTCTAATCATCAGGGAGAAATAAATTGTATGACAATAAAACCCCCCAAACTTTAGTGAATATGGGAAATTCTGTTTTCTCTTGAAAAGCAGCCACATCAATCACACATTCTATACACACATTAGCAAAGAGATGGCTCGGTGGAGCTAGAGAGGATCTGCTGTCCCCAAAGCATCCGGCAGGGAGATTGCAGTCCCAATCCCCCATGACTGAATACTCTGCCTAAGTCTGTGGTCATCATTTGCAGGAAAAGACGTCCTCTTAATTTATCTCACATAATGCTGATATCATGCCTACCAATATCTATAAAACCCACCAATAGTCCCAAAATGTTACCAGAACACGTCAGAGGCAGCAAAACCCACAGTGATCTGGCTGGAATAAGGGATTGCACTGGAGCACAGCTCTTTTCTTCCCCCAAAGTCTCAGGCAGTCTTTTCTTTATACTTCAAACAAATTAAATCTACTGCAATTAATGATTATAGTTTTTCCTTCAATCAGCCCATACTCCTCTAGGAAATTAACTTAGCTATTAAAAGCCTAAAGGCTGGAAAGGAACCTAGTTAGATGAGTTTTACCTCCTCTGTATTGCCTGTGTAATCAAATGCAGTTTCCCCACCAGTTTAATTCTAATCAGTTTAATTACTGAAAATTACAACAAAAAAAAACCCCCTTACTTCTTATACCAGAACAAAGGAGAAAAGCAGCAGAAGAGAACTGGGTGACAACACTTTGATACTGCACATGAGGGAGAGGAAATGACCAAAAATAAAGACAAATTCAAATATTCCTTAGACAACGGCTATCAGACTGAGGAGGTGGAAATAGCAAGCTACAAGCCAAGAATAAAACTCAGCACAGACTACTTCCAAGGTGTGAAGTTGGGGGGAGAGTTTATTACTTCAATATTTCAACACCTTGATTACACAGGACTTGTGTAGATCCACTGAGTCTTAATCTATATTTCCTACTCAGTCTTTTGGCCCAATATAAAAGGCTTCTTGCTGTAATATAAAAATAGTGAGATGAAAGGTGTCTTAAGCAAGTCTTTTAGACACACATGGCGCTATACAGATATATTTAGAAAGTACATTTCCTTCACTTGATTTCCACAGCAAAAGTATTTCTTACTGTTATGAAACTCCCTGTTTAAAAAAGAAATTATTTCATGGCATGTTTCTCTTACCTCTTGCCACAAGAAAACCTCCATGCTGACCAGAGCAATGAAAGGCAATATAATGCCTCTATTTCTTTTGAAATACCCAAAACATAAAACAAATCCATTCTTACATTGTATCTGTTTTCCATTTCTCATTTCTCCTCTTTGTCCATAATGGCTTTGCCGTCTACTTCACAATTCTAAGGACCTCAATCAAGGCCACTTTAAATCTTCTCCATCCAGATGACTAATCCCAGTAATCTCATTTAAACTGCTAGTTTACATTCTACTAATACTGCACAGCCATCTGATCTGTGCAAGGAAGGGGTAGGAGCAGGCTGGTGACTCTTACTAGAAGACATTGCAATCCCTGCACAAGCAGAACTGTCATAAATCAAGGATAGGTAGTAGGAGAGATAGTGGCATTTAGAAGTCTAAAAAGATTGGAACAAGTTATTTTATTTTTGCTGAATTCATGAATCAGCCAGCCCTTCATTTTGTAATGCGCACTGCAGAAAAGAGAAATTTTGTCTCACCACAAAAATTGCAATCCTTCTCCAAAAAGGAAACTTGTTAAATCCAAGGCAAGTTTTCAACTAATTATGTGCACGATCTTTTAATAATGGAGATTGGGGGGAGCCAGAGGGTAGAGAGAATACCACAGAAGTATTCATAAGCATCCTGGAATATGCACAGAAACACGGGAAGGTGAACTATACAGACCTTACTAACAGGCAAACCGTGCATGTTCTTAGAGAAATGCGTGTGTCTCTTAAAATTTGGCCACTTTGCTGCAAGACAACACACGTGCTTTTCACAAAGTCCCCTTCTGCGCCGTGATGTGTGTAGCCATGAAGTCTTTAAAGTCCCTCAGTTTGTAAAGAGCTGCAGAAAGCAGCAGTATCTCTCTGAGCAAACACACACCAAGCCTTTGTCTGAGTCTGCAGGGCTCTCCTGGAGGGACAATTTAATCAAGGTCCAGATAAGACTCCTAGGGTGGAGAAGCCTCAAACTTATGTTAAATGCAAGTCACTTATTCACCACTTTTGTTCAAAAATGCCTGGCCTTGAAGATTTTAAAGGCTGTAATGGGATCAAGCTTATCTAAAAGAACAGTAAATCTCAATCAAAGTTCAAAACAAGTTCTAGACTTAAGATAAGATGTCTGCATATATCCATACACACTCCCAATTGTTTTATCCCAACCAGTTAAGAGGGTATTTTATAAAACCCTTTCCCAAGTTTTTCCTAGATTTTCTTCTCTTAGAAGATGGGGAAAGCTGCAGAGGAGTACTTTGAAATTCCTGAAGGTTCTAACTTTTGAAGCACTAATTAAACCTGCAGTGAATAAAATGGAGAAAGAACTTCAATATTCCAGAAGCATGGATCTATTAGCCGTAACTCCTTACTAGTTGATGGCTTTTTTCCTGCTCCATTCACAATAAAATTTGGCTTTCCTCTGCAAGATCAGCAGTTAGAAAACAGGAAGAAGAGAACAGAGGAGAAATAAAAAGCAAAGAAAAACACACATGAAAAAACCCAAAAAACCGAAGAAACAAACAAACAAAAAACCAGCCTGAAACCACACAAAAAAACCCAGCCAAGAAACAACCACAAGAAAGCACATAAAGGCAAGACCATAACATAAGATTTGCAAAAACTCTGTCTCTTTTTTCCCCCTAGAAGATACACCAATGTAGCTATGCTTTAAATTCACATTATGCATTTTAAGTACGCCTTTATGAGGCTTTTTAAAAGAATTGTGTTTAAAAAGGCTGCAACAGGTCCTACAAGAAACAGCACAAAAATCACCTGTAAGTGTTAGGAGGGGATACCCCCACCTTCAGCATGGGTGCCTTTCTGTAACAAACTAAAGAAGACTCCAGACAAACTGATCTCACATGGCAGGATCAGACAATTGCTAAAAAGGCACCATTACTAGTTAAAAATTAATCTTTAAAGGAATAAAATTGTATTTTCTTGAGGCATCTAAGATAGTATTTCAAAATGAAGAAAAAGAAGCTGAACTGGAATTGAAACAGTCCACATTCGTTTACAGGATATTAACATCTACTCGATCACTGCCATTTCACTGAAGCTGAGATGCGAAGTCTGTAATGTCTGGTGCACAAAACAGCCCTTCATAAAGGCAAATTCACATACTGGTGGGCCCAAAGGATCCTTGAGAAGAATGAATGCACTTAACCTGCATTTCCTATTCTTCAAAATCAATAATTCTAGAGGATGCCCTTTTGGAGGTTTGAGTCCCTTTCATGTAACCTACAAAGCTCCCGTGGGATCCAGCCAAAGCTCAGAGCTGCATGGAAAGCTCTCATGCCACAGCTGCCACGAGGGTCACTACTGACTAAACAGCCAGGCTTAAAAAGATTAAATTCCCTAATCTGAGAAATACTGTTGAAGCAGAAGACCGGATAAGTCCTAAGCGTAGTTTCAGAAAACAAATCTTGCAGCTCAGCAATTCCACTTTTTACGGTAAGGGATGTTATGACAGCTCCACAGTGGATTCACATTTAAATAGAACTTTAGTCCCCTTTTGCATCCTCCAAAACATCCATCACTGTAACTTCAGCCTTTTCATAATTTAAATGAATAATCTTCAGCTCCTAAGTACGTCTTTAGTCTGTTTTGACAGACAAAATTAATACCTCTTGCAGTTACTGCTGGAAAGTACCAGAAGCCCCAGTTATCAGATGCTTTGACCTTCCCCCTCCAGCCAGTTATTCATGCTGTCAGCCAACTTCCATAGGTCTCTGTCCCCAGCACCCTCGCCGGGAGCAGCCCAGCCCAGCCCAGCCCAGCCCAGCCCAGCCGCGGGAGCCGGGCCCGGCCGAGCGATGCCGGCTCAGATGGGCTGGGACAGCCCGGCCTCGGACTCGGCAGCGCCCGACTGCCCCCGACAGCACTTTGGGAATCCAGGCTTCCAGCTACGCCTTTGGCTCCACAGCACAGGAGCTTTTATGCTTTTAGAAACAGCATCTATCATTACAGCAAAGGAAGTGTTTGAAAACCTTTCTACAGACGAATGTTGAGCAGTGGGCTCAATTTAACCCTCTACAAGAGAGAAATGTAGAGCTATCATTGAGGAGAAAAAAGTTCTATGTATCTTTATGTCAAAGCTGGGTTATTTGGGTGTTTTGCTAATTTATTTAGGGGGAGTTTGTGTGATTCTTGGGGCTGTCCTCTGCAGGGCCAGCAGTGGGACTTTGATGACCATTGTGAGTCCCTTCCAATTCCGAATATTCTGTGATTCTATGCATTCTAGTTGCACTAGATAATTTTAATCTATGCACACTTTCTGTCTTGGAACTTTTGACCTACATTGAGCCCAGAGATCTAGTGAAGGGAAAAAAAAATAGACTACCCCAACAAGGCTCAATTCTCTGCTTTCCCAAGTCTCTCCGAATCCCCAGTCACAAACCGCTTTTCTAGCCAGTAAAAGAAAATGAGTGCAGGAAGAGCAGTAATGTTTTTATACTGTTGCCATGGTGTAAAAGTATTATTCCATACAGGAACTTTCACTTCATTTGTCATCAAAATCATATGCAACAGGTAAAGGCGAAGTACAGGCATGGGAGGCATGCGACCCAGACAGCCGGCAGCCTTGAGCAGGATTGATAAAGAGCCAGCAAGCTGGAACTGAATCATGCATTACTTCCCAAGGTAATTGATAAAATAGTAAAATTGGTAATATTGGTAAAAAAATGTTTTACCAATATTAATTAAGATGCTTGGTAAATGCATTAAGAATCCTTTATTAACATCATCTATTTAATAATGGACTACAACCATTTATGAATGGTACTGAATTCACATGCAAAAGAATTTTGTTTAAAAAATACAGTGAAAAAGGATTACATGTTCCACTTTAACACACTGTTTAAAAACCTCACCAGAAGGAACAAAATCCATAAGAAAAGATGCAAGACATTGTTTATTCATGGAATATCTAGAAGTCTGAAAACAGTAAGAAAACTTGTTGCATCTCAAATATTTTTTAAAAACTATCATCTTTCATTTTGTTAAACAAGAAATACTTTGAGAATTTACTAAGCTGCAGTTAGAAAAGCTGTAACTATAAATTCTGCATAGTATCACCTACTTATTAAATTCATCAAACTGGAAAAAATATTAATATCTTTTGGTGAAAAAGAAAGCTATTAAAACATACAGCAGCTTTAAAAACTCACAAGAACACTTTTTTCCCTCTGATATTCCTTTCTTCTTTCTTTTGTTTTATTCTTTTTATAAATGGCCGCATAGATATCTCTAGAACATCGGGCTGAGTTACTTTTATTACTATTCAACCGCCTAATGATTTTACTTTTCATGATTTACACTTGGAAAGAATGTAATAGCAAATACACATAATGACAAAAAATGTTTGCTAAACCGGCCAACTGCAACTAATGCTGCTGAAACCACATGGGCAGAAAGCAAATTGGGAACTGGTAAATGACAGTGTTTGGAAGATTACATTTCACAGGGTGTTCACAAATAATAATTTACCGTAATGTGCTGCTCTCCTTGGTTCCCCAGGTAGCCATCAGTCTCTCCTGAAAGCAAGTTGGATGTAGCCACTGAACTTCCCATCCTGTGGAGCAAACTCCCTCTTCCCACCCGGCAGTATGAGGGATCCGGTTAGCTTTAGACCTACAGGCTCTGCAGCACTCACACCACGCATATTCAGGGCTGGAAATCTGCACTCCGGAGAAGATTAAGAGACAGCTGGGAGCAATTGTCAAAATCTTGATGTGTAGGAGGCCCCAGTGGTTTGGGAGCAGATCAACATGTTCACTTTGGTACGATACAGCCAAACACAGTAGGGAAGGCCAGGTTTTCACCCACAGTAACACACACACACAAATCCAGTGTTAGAACTGCAGTGAGTCCTTGGCAGAAGTGCACAGCAGGTGCAGTGGGAGGATTCCAGCACTCGGCAGATACTGTCACAAGTGGAAATGCGTAAGAGACCAACTCTGACCAGGTTTGCACCCACAAACACAAGTTGAAGTCAGCTTGTATGAACATAAAGTTAGCACCTGTATTTTCACATTGCTCATGACATCCTTCTGTCCTGAGACTCCTGCGAGGAATTGTCTTCTACAACCATTTCACCCTTCCATGACTGCAGTTATGTTTAAAATAAAGACAGTTGCCAAAAAATCCACAACCTGTAGCATTTAATTGAAAGCAATCCTTCGGGAACTGCTACTTCTGAGGAAAGAAACAACTTTGAGCCCAAAATGAGGCACTGTTATCAGGGGCAATAAGCACTATTTTCTACCAAAGATCTTGTCTCCACAATTTTCTTGCATCTTGTCTCTACTCTCATGTCTCTGATATCCCACTCATGGTTTCCCTCCCCCTTATCTAATCCCTACATTTCTACCCTTTCCAAGGCTGTACACGACATTTTCTCACAACCACATAATCTACAGGTACTCCTCCTTTCTTTGGTTCTTCTCTCAGCTGCTTTCTGCCTCCCCAGATTTATGGTGCCTAACCACTTTATTTTTCTACACCCCTCTGCCTGCCCTGCTGCTCTCCTGAGCTGCCCTGTGCCCATTTGCTATCCAGCTCTCCACTGCGAGATGACATTTTGCCTTTCAGTTTCAGCACATGCAGTTTCCAGTAACCAGATTAAACGGACTTAAATTAGAAAGAAGGCAAATATGTAAACAAGCAGCTATAAGTGCCTAAAGCAGGTTTCATTCAAGCAACACTCGTGTTTGAGAAAAAAATCCCTGTTTCTCATTGCCCCAATAAATATTGCCTGAAACTTCCCTTATTTTCTATCTTTCAGGCTCATCCTTCAATAAAGACACCTCAACACACTCCTGGGTAAGTAAAGAAAAAATTCAGATTCAAATTAATTTATCAGGGCTTTCTCTTGAGAGGGAATGCAGCTGCTAACTGGAAAAACCTTATCTGATAGCTTGGGAGTTAAAAGGTCACAGGAGACTAGGAAGTAGCTGATTGAAGAATAGCCATTATCTTTTCCTATGCATTATGATAATTTTTTTCTCTCAAAATCAAAGCTCTTAAGAATATTTTACTGGACACCATATGTATCCTTCAAAATTTGTCCCATGGTGTCTTATAAACGTTGGCAATGTAATTATGAAACTGCAAAAAGAGATGTGTTGTGGAATCATAGTATTTATTGAAAAACAAGTATGTAAGATATAAATGTATATATATACTCTTAAGATCAGATATTAAGGTGTTTTTCAACAACAACTCAGATGTGTAAGCAAAAATTTCACTTACGAAGATTCATCACAAATATTGAACTATTAAACAAACAACCTAAATTGGATATTGAATACTAAGCATTACCACAATGTGGTAAAAAACCTTGCTTCCCTTGAGACTAGACAATTTAATCAGCCTACAGGAAAGAAATACTGGGAAAGTTAAATTTAGTGCTCAGTGAGTACTATTTTAACCTCCCTGTTTCAGCAAGATTTAAGATTTGTCTCAGAAGAGTTATCTCTTCTCAAATTAACTTTACTCTCCCCATCCCTTCTTCCAGTTGTTTATGCAATTAACAACAAATAAAACCACAAAATCCCATACCGAAATTACATTTCCACTGTAGTAGGTCAAACAACAACCCTCCTCCTGCCATTAATTCAAGACTAACTTTTAGATTAAAGCCCCAAGTTTTTTTACTTCTAACCGTTTGTCTTGATTTTTATCCCATATTTTCATGATGGAATGCTGATGGCAACTTCTAGGTTCTAGCCACGGAAGCAGACAGTGGAAACCAGAATTAATGACAGAATTGGAGGCTTTACTACATAAATTAACCTGCCAGTGTCCTGCCACCTGCTCTACAGGAACTCCTCGGGGGTGAAGTTGGGCTCTGTAACTGTGTGAGGTTAAGATTATAAGCAACGTTTAAACCAGAAGTTTAACACCGTAATACATCATCTGGAAAGCAGAGACTGAGCAGTTATATTTGAAAAATAATTCCATCTAACAGTCCTTAAATAGGAAGGTAAAGAAAATACAGAGCATTTAACAGTGCAGATCAAACCCTGCAGAAAATGGCATGCACAGTTTAGCTCCAGGAAGGAATATGGTCTCTTCAGCCACTCTAAACTACCTCCAAATGCCACAGCAGACCTGGCGTGAGGATGTCGGTAGAGCGTGGATACTCAAGGGCCCAAAAGCTCTCCTGAAGTAAAACTCGAGCAGGTCTTACTAAGAGGAGCTTACAAATTGTGATTATAGGAGAAGCAGTCTGTCTTGGATGTAAAGTCCTGATGAGGCTCAGTTCAAATCCACCAAAGTCGTTTTACTTCGTGTGAGTGGACATAAAATGGCTATTTTCTCCACAATGGGGAGAATAAAGATATTCTCCCCGTATATGTTCAGAAATAAAATTGTTGAGATACTCTCCACCAAATGCCACTTGTGAGAAAAATGAGACAGATCGGGAACAGCTTACACAAACAGTGGAAAACTCGGCATTTCAACACGTGGAAACACTCTCCGCGCGGCTTTCCAGCCGCTGACAGGCAAGTCACGGAACAGCGTGCGCTAACTCCTGCTTTCCATGGCAGTGTCAACCCTCACCGCGTAACCACAGCACGATGGACAACACAGAAATCACGTTTACACAGCGTTTGGCTTGTTTTCTCCATGCAGGATTTTGCAGGCCTGAGTCATTCTTTTATAAAGTTTCGTCCTTCCTCAGCACAACTCTCTAGTGGTAATTGTTCCCTTGAAATGGTTTGCGTGCTGCCCATCAGGATGCAGAAAGGGTGATCAGAGCATCTCAAAACTAAAAAGGCAAAATATTGGCAAACTCACTTACTCATCCTGTTTTCTCCTTCTTAATTTTATTAATTTTACACAGCAAAACATGGCAATCCCAAGTATCCTGGCCTCTGAAACACCAACAGTGCTCGGAGCCACAAAGAGCCATAATGAGGAACAAGCCATGAATAAAAATGTTATCAGTAAAAGGTTCACCCAGCCTTCAGATCCACCTGCACCAAAAAGCACCAGGTTTAGTCAAATCGACAGAACAAAGAACAAGTATCAACTGTTTTCACCTGAATGCCAGGACAGCTGGAAAAAAAATCAAAAAGCTTTAAAAGTTCAACTGCAGCTATTTTTGTGGTTGTTGCTCCTGTTTTACAGCATAAAAAGGGGAAACCTTTGGAGTAGTTGAGACACATCATCACTGACAGTTTAACAAACAGAAAAAGATGCCCTTGCATCTGGCACTGGCAATGAAACAACCTCAGTATTTTAAGCAAAGGTTAAATAACTGGGAAGAAATAGCAAAGCATTAACTAAACACAGTGCTTTATGCATAAAACCACAGACAATAGAAAGCATTAGCTGCGTGAATTCCTGGCTGATATATTGACTCTCAAAAAGCATGACTTTAAAGGCTATGAATTTCTAAACCACTACCTCTGAGAGCCTTAGAAGGTCAAGAACCATTTCTCGTAATACCATCACAACAGCTTCATCCTTGTCGATGCAAAACCTGCTGGTTGGCTAGTCAGCCTAAGGAAGAGATGCTCAGGTGCAGAGCAGGCTAGGCCCAGTTTTCCAGAAAGAAAAAATATTGTGGGCCAAAATAGGGGCTTTAGTGGCTTTGTTGTTTGTTTTTATTTATTTACATGGAAATGCAGTGAAGGCGTATTTCTTCCGGTTGCTTAACCAAAAAACAACCCTATGCTAATACCCTCCCAAAAGGAATATAATTTCTAAGAATTTGCAAGCATCTTTATCTTAGCAGCCATGCCAGCCTTCCTAGGAAATGACACTGCTTATGTTGGTTGGTTTGTTTTGTTATTTTTCATTTGTATCTTTCCTTTCTCCTTTGACAAGGAGAGAGGAAACTTCTTGCTCTAAGGCAAGTACTCCTCTGTTCTTCTACACCTGGGGTACTGGATTGCACTGAAGGATATATTCCAGAAGCTACGCCCATAACAGTGGTCAAAAGCCTGCTATTTAGAAGTATTTACAATCTTATTTAATAAAGATTCTCTTGTTATTAAGGTAATGTACATACACAAAATAAGACAGTGGAATCCAACTTGAGTATTTAAAGAATCAATTAACTTCAGTGACTCATTATTAAGAGCTGCTATATGAGTTATCAACTAAGTCCCATCACAATCAGTGGAACTTTATTGAGGATGCCTCAGGATTATCCAAAGTGAAGTTCAGAAATCTGACAGAAATTAAGAGCGCAACTTAAACACACAAATAATTAAGAGTTTTCCACACTCCAACATACGATGTGGAAAATACGCCAGTCAATCTTAAATTCTCTCTAATTAAAAGGAGTAAACGCTGATTACCAGAGAATGAGCAACTTTTATAAACAGATATTCCCCCATACTTTCACACCCACTGAGGATGATTATTCACACAGACAATTCTAGGAAATCTATTTCAGCATCTTTTATTATGGAGTAAAACTGAATCTATGCTTTGCAACAATGGAAAAATTGTTAACAACATTGCCTCTAGAGAGGGCTGGGTTTGGGTTTAAGACCCTAATTAGCTGGGGTTCCATCACACTATTTTTAGCTGTTGGCTTCAGTGCTATCAGTTGTAATTAAAAACATAAAGTATTACAACCCGCCTCTACAAATCAATTCCTAAATCATTGCAGTGCAAGTCATTGTCCAATTATATATATCTTAAATATTACAAGTGTTATCTAGGCTTCATGGGCAATCATAATTCTCCTCTGATTTTTCTTTCTAAAGCAGCCTTGCCTTTTCAATCCTGAAAATATAATACTTAATTGCCTGTGTCAGACTGAGTGTCGCTGCTGCTTCTGCCACTAACTAGAGGTCTAAACAGCTCCGTGATCCTAACAGACTGCCAAAAAATGATGTGGAAAAAACCCACTCAAAAACTGTCGCTTGCAATTAGAAGAATCACAGCCTTCTAAGTGCAACCATATTGCCTGCTCCTCCACCAGGAAGAGAGACCCCTGTGACAGCATCTAGGGACAAAGCAGATGACATTTTCACCCTTGCCAAGTGCTGCTGGACCACTGTGTGCTGCCTCCAGGTTGCAGTGGCCCAGAACAGAGGGTTTGTTCCCTTAATTCAATATGGTGAGGACCCAAATAAACTCTGCAGCCTCCTCCCTGCCCTCTCCCCATGCTCCTTGTTCAGACACACGTCTCTGCAATGTAAGGCCCAGGACACGCTGCACTGTGCTTGTACAAGCAAGCATGGATTCTACACAGCTTCTTTAAAATTTCTAACTTAGTATGACTCAATAAACTTGCAAAACCTTGCAAATTTTGATGGGGTTTGATAGAATTTCTCGTAATCATACTGTTTCAGTATTCCAATGGCTGAACAAAGAGAAGTTAAAGACCTCCATGCTTCCAGTTCCATACAACTACAACACTTCTCTGATTTACAGTCTCAGAAACTGAAAATTTAAAAGATCCAAAAGCCTGTTCTTTCAAGAGGGGAAAGGAAATTGATACCTATTCTGCCTCTACAAATTCAGGTCCTCCAAAGGCAGAGGGCCAGTATAATGAAGCAACTGACTGAAGTAAAAATCAGGCTCCAGGTGCCATTTATTCCCAAAGGATGGTCCAGTATGCATACTTTGTACTTTCCAGCAAGGCTTGTTTGGCAGTAATATGGAGGCTCATGGAGAGTTTAAAGTCCACGTTGCCTTTTAAATACGACTTCTTGCTGGATTGTGTTTTGACCTGCCCCCTGCAACTGCCTTTTCCACATCCTGCTTCCAGGAAATGAGTGCTCCTGCTGACAAGCTCGTGCCCGCTAATCTCAGCTAAAAAAGACAGGCTGCCACTTCGTAGAGAAGCAGCAAAACAAGATCTGAAAGGTCCTGCCCTCAGGAGAAGCACTTGTTCCTCCCCTTTCCATACACCAGCTTGGGAACGGAGCAGAGTAGCCCCAGCCCCAGAGAAAGCGCTGACGCTGGCACAGGGCACGGAGAGCAGCGATGCAGGAACTCAGGGACATGTAAGCGGGAGCAGGGAAGGCAAGTCACTAAGTAAAACCAAACACTATTCGGAGATCTCCCACTCCCCTCCAGATGTTCCCACCTGTGCCTTTCGTACCAGCCAGAGCATGGGATGAGAAACAGACTGTAATTCCTTTCAACCCTCTGTGGTTAGCCGGAGCCACTCACACCCTGGCTGGCTACTTCGACGCACTGATGACAAAGAGATGGGAAGGGTCTTTACATGGGATTCCACAGGGAAGATTTTATTCCACCCTCTCCAGTGAAGGGGAGCCAGAGGCAAAAGACAAAAATAACGGAATGTATAGGGGTTTTATATGGGGGTGAAGAGAACATCAGAGACCAATGGTCTGAGGGCACAGGGGCGGTACATAGGCGGGGCTGGGGTAAGGGAACCAATAGGGGAACTGAGGCAGGGACAAAGGGACAAGGCCAGTGGGAGAATGGGGAGGGAGTTTTCTGGACCGGAGTCAGGAAAGGGGCAGGGAAACCCATGGACCAACAGGGGGAACAGAACTGGGGTACATCTGCATAGTCGAACAAAGCATCCTCCTAGGAGGCTTCTTCCCTCACCATGACCTTGGGAGAACTTTCAGGGTCTGTCCCATTTAGTGGACTCTCTCATTCCCTCATTAGGATGCTTACTGGCTCCCACACCCTCCATAAGAACACAAACTCAGAGGTCCTGCCCTAATCTTCCTTCCAGCATTTCTTTGTCTTCTTGTTGAAACTCAGCCTTGTTCTGCAGAGAGGAAGAGACAACAGACAGACATTATGGATACGTGATTGGTCTACTGACTTCTTCTCACATACCACCACAGGATTTTTCTAATAGACTGTGTTTTCTGCCATTTGCTGGTTTATTTTTGTAACTGACCTTTCATGCATGGCAGATGGTGTTCTGGGAGGAAAGACCATGAGAACTGCAGTACTCTTTCAAAGCAAAGACCCACCTGGCCTGAGATCCTACTCCTACCAGAGGTGTGAAAAGATGACCCAAGAACAGGATAATCAAGCACAATATTCCCAAACACAGTTACTCTTGTTAATACTCCATATGCTTTCAAGCTGAGGGAATTCTTCAGTTGCCTTTAGTTCCTAAATAATCCCCCAGTGACTTTCTCATCCATGAACTCATTCAGCTTCTCTTTAAACCATAAGCAACTGCAAACTGTTTGGCAACAAGTTTCACATGCCTTGTACTCATTGCACAGCAAGTCTGGCTCCTGTACCCTCCGAACCTGGCACTGGCTCTATTTATGCAGGTGTTAGAAGTTTTATTTTTTTATTACACTTCTTAATAACTTATTCAGAACATAAAATGCTTACAGTTCTCAGCTTTCCCAAGCTGTGTTCAACATAGCGACATTACATCTGCCACTCTGCACACCAAAACCATTTCAGCCAACCATTTAAACCATTAGTAATCCACCTTTTTCATTCTTCATGAAGTTTGGGAAACATTTGTTTCTTTAAGTCTCCAACAAGAAAGTTTGTTATAGCATCAATCACTCCAGTTGAGAAAGGTGGGGAGCATTCACAGCATTTTGTATATCCTTACCCAAAATTCCACAGAAATGAGCTCATCACTGACCTTCCCTCTGTAGACTTTTTTGCTATGTGCCTTACTTATAGCAATTACGTCAAAGATATTTTCACATCTTTTCCATCTTCAGTTTTGACATGAAAGTTTGCTTTTTCATTTCTAATTTGCAGACCATCAATGGCACAGGCTTTATCTTGGAAGGCATCACATGCAAAGTGTGCAAATGGAAAAACCTCCAGAAATGCTCCACTTAAGGAAAGACAAGTGAGCCTGAGACACCTTCAGAAGAAAAAAGGCACTAAATGTAATCAGCTTAAATTCTTTCAGTACTTTTAAATTCATTAGTATTTCCAGGTAGTGCTACAAGTAATGCTGAAGGGCTCTTGGGGAATAGAGGATCTTGGGTAAAGCAAGTATTTGCTATAATTTGATTCTGATGATAACAAAATAGATGGAATTGTCTGGAATATATTTATAACAGAAAGACTTTATTAATCACAGCTTTTTGACCTGATCATCCTGGCATACGGGTATGCAACTTATTTCTACAACCTCTTCTTTAACTGATGACTGAATGAGAACAAATGAATTCAAATAAGAAAACATTACTTAATTAAGAAAACTCCTGTTATTTTCCTATTGCAGGAAACAAATTTCATCTGCAAGTATGAAGTAAGACTCTCATATACATAGAATTTTAACGTATTAAAGAACCTTACTTGAATATTTATGCTCAATTTTAGACATGGAATTTGCATAACAGCATATCAAGACAACTGTATTTCAATAAAAAATATTTATAATTTTTATAAATATATTTTAATCTGTGCAACTCATCTTCATGAATAGCTGATGCCATCAATATGCAATTTATTTTGAGTATATTAAATAGTCTCTATACTCATCTGTACAAAGCCAAAATTCTTTGTTTAATCATTTGAAAAAAGACTATGATGATTTCTTTCCCCAAAATTTCAGACCTATCAACCTCTCTGACACAGTCAATGTGATGATCACAGTTTAAAAATCCATTTCTGTTGATGGCATCTACACCTTTTTTCAAAGCAAAAATACTCCAATCACCAAATGAACTAATAGGAAACAGAAACACGTTAATAATTAAAATTAATCTTGTGAGTCAAACCAAGACAAACAGTCTAATCAACAACTAGCAATAAGCAAATAAGAATTACAAAAGGAATGCTCCAGTTTAAGTTATGATTTGACTTTCACGTTAATGTTCTGTTCAGGAAAATGAAAAAATCAACCCAGTCCTCAGAGACCCATCCTCCAGTCTTTTGCACAATACTGAAACTCAGACAAGCCCAAGATTCAGATTGCAAAGAGGCAGATTTCTTCTCTGCTGTCAGCACTTCTGTATTTGTGTTGGTTGGCTTGACTCCTTGATCCCCAAGGAATCGTCCTGAAGACTACAGGCAGATACCGAACCCGAAGAGCAAAGAATATTTAAGCAGCAGAACTGCTCAGTGGGAATATGTAGGTGTTTGTCTGCAACATTAAGATTCTGATGCAGTTTTATTTTCAAGCTCCTTTCTAGTCTGAACAGGTTAGACTTAAAAACTGGCCTTAAAGCAGTATGCTGTTTCAACTGAACTGATGATTCCAATCATTGAATGACTGACCAAAGTTCTTGAAGTTTTACTTTTGGCATTCACCTGAAAGTAAGCAAAGCAAACCAGGTAATTTTACATTGTACTTTTTTTTTTTCAATATATGTTTCTTGAAAACAAGAGAGGCGTTGATTTGATCCCAAAGCAATATTCAGCCTGTATTGTGTAAAGCAGGCACTTCTCCCCTGATGGATGCTCTAATCCATGTTAGAACATCTCTGACATTGGAAATCAGGAAAGGAAAATTCTTTGCTCTTCATGGTTTACCAGCATTTCAGTGCAAATCCCTTCTAGTATGTGTATTATACCACAGCAATGTCATTCCATATGTTCTACCAAAAGTCTTCATGATACATTCCCACATTAAAAAGGAGAATATTCACCTGAAAACTGATTTCTGACATCCAGTGCAATTTATGTAACACGCAATGTTTGGGACTTAAAAATCAAAGAGGGAAAAATACTGTGACAGTCTGGAAATTATCCTAGCTTGGTGCAAGGGTCTCTTACTACAAATTAAATACTGTTCTTTTCAACATATCTGTTCTGATCCCACAGCATGTCCTTTCCTGTTGGCACAAAGGGTCACTGTGTCACACCATATATTTCAGCCCGTTTTCACCACCACAGAGTTGCAGGTGACTCTCAGATGCAGATGACTATGCCAACAAGTTCTAGAAAGAGTTCTAAGTGTTTACTCATAGTAGACTTAGTGTCCAGTTAAGTGAAGGGACATCTTCCAGCTGAAGTGGAAACCCTAGCAAGACCTGTATCAGCCTAATGGAATGGCTTTACACACCTACAACATTCGGGACAGATGTAATCAGCAATATTTTTCTTCCTCCTTGAGTCATTTCCATCATTAAAAATAACTCTGAAAGACTGACTGTTTCCTAAATTAATTCTTCAATAGATTCATCACAACAGATGGCTTGTTCACTCCCAAACACCAGCTTTAAGCAAGGGAAAGACAAACAGCAACAGTGCAGTAACCACAGATATAACATCTTGGAGTAACTCCTAAATTGGAAACTCAGGACAGAAAAAAGTACCACAAGTATTAGCAGTGCCAAACTAATGTCTGTAGAATCCAGCAAACCTGTCACATCACCTTGGAAATGTATTACTTTCCTTAGAATCCAAAACTTTTTTAAGTAACACAATTTATTGCCTCAAATCTTATTGTAACACCGAACCAGCAAATGCTTCTATGATGCTTTGTAACATGCACCTTACAAGGTCTGAACTTTAAAAACTTAAAATCAAAATTACAATCTTTTATCTGGCTGCTTTGCAGAGACTAGAATTCAGCTGGAATTATATTTTCTGTTATGCCAAATATCCCACATCTAAATCCCTTCATATTCTGAGGTGGAAAAAAGCCAAAAGACAGTCACAAGCTTCTGCAACTCATTTCTGGAAAAAGAAAAAAGTCTTACTTTTTAGCTTCAGTGTAACATTTTGTTCTAGATATACATATATATGTATTTTAATACAAGCTTATGCTAGCAAAAATCAGAACTAGGAAGCTGTTTTAGATCCAAACATGTCATGCTAAGAGAGTTTTGGGTTTTTTCCCCTAGAAGCAAAAATTCCCCATCAGCTACAACTTTTTTTCCATCAGAACTTAGCAACTGATCGCACAACATTCCCCTAAAGGAAAAGCAGTCCTCCAGTCCTTTAAACTGCAAACAAGCTTCCAAGGCCACTGAAAACCTGTTGACATTACTGTTAAAGAAAAGAAATAAACACCTTTCCTATCTAACACAACCTAAAATCTGCTGAATTCCTGTGCAAGGCATTCTGGAGTTCAGTTAAATAGTTTCCAAGCAAAGGCCAACATTGGAATGAGTATTTGTGCCTTGAAATTACACCTTGTATTATACTTAGAATGCACACATTTGAAAGATCCTGCAGCCTGGTCCCAAAAGGATCAGCCACTATACTTGTATAATTTCTTTCCATCTGTAATTCAGTGCATTAGGTAATGAGCTCTGGAAATTTGCAAAATGTTTTTTTAAAACTGCTTTAAATCACATCAGAGACAACAGACAAAACTGAATAACCTGCTTACTATTTTACAAAGTATTTCCATCGAATTATGAGCCCAACAACCATTTCATAGCTTTGGTAAAAATAAAAAATGATGCAGCCACAGAATTAAAGTCAAGACCATAAAACTCTACTGCATTTTATCTGTCTTATTTTTTTCAGAAAGATTAACAAGAGCTACACAATTTACAGCTACTAAAACACAACTATCACTGCATAAATAGCCAACATCACAGTTTCACGCCATTGACAATAATTTCTATCACAAAAGAGATACGATACAATCTGCTATTGGATCGTATCTCTTTTATTCGAGATATTTGAGTACTTGCCATTCAAACGATCTGGCATACCACTATGTCTAAAATGATCCTGAAAATTAAAAAAAAACCAAACCTAAACCTGTTTTGTTTTGTTACACAGCAGGGAAGAGTTCTGAGTTTACACAGCATTTTCAAAGGAAGCCATCATGCAGTACTTCTTTCCACAAGGCCATCTGGAAAAATCCCTGCCCTACAGAAGAGACATGTCTCTTCTGCCCATGTCAGTTGTCAGAGCACATGAACTCTCGGCCACTGGATTTCTAAGCAGACACTTGTTTTGATGCTGGGCAGGCCCCAGCAGTGAACAGCTGGCGACTCCTGAGGATTTGCTCGCTCCATGTGCAGTCCCCGGGGATCCCGGCGGGTGCCAAGCAGCAGCAGAGCCACGGGAGCGAGCAGCTCAGGGAAGGCCTTTCTGCAACACCTCTGCCTGTGAAAGGGCCACGCACCCCATGTTCCACAGCCCTTCGCTTGCCATGGCTGCAGCTCTCAGAGAAACTCCTCGAAACCAAGCCCCCCACCTTGCATGCAGTTGCACACACCAGAAATTTTACATTAATTTATGCTGGGGAAGCACTTTTTAACAACCTTACAATATTTTGAAAACTCCCTTTGTGCCAAGATTCTCACACAGAACGAGAGCTTTTTTCTGTATATGCAAGAGCCTTGGTTTGTGTTAGTGCAGTAGCTGTGCCTGAAATTTAATGCTTTATAAGCCTCGTTGTGAAATGTCTGTTCATTTGTACTGCATGTACCTTTTCCTCCCCTTCTTGGAAACCACACTCCAGCATATCTGCAGGAATGAAGACACCCACCTGAACTCCTCCCTCTCAGCCTCCTCAGTATAGCTTTGCAAGCTCCCACCTCACATTTCCTCAATTCTGTGAGAAGGTGACAGTCTCTGCGAATAACAATGTGCAAACTAAAACTCTCGATTTTGTGTAACCTTCATCAAGTTCCTAAAACCTGTAACTGACACACATTTCTCTGTAAAGTAAATACCAGCAGAAAACTAACTTTCAATTAAAACACTCATTTTCACAAGGGATTTTTTTCTGCAACTTATCCTAAAGCCCTGACCATTATTTCTGTTATCATGATTATGGAGTATGAAAGGCTTGAGGTACCTCACATTTTTCAGTGGTACTTGCCACTCCTTCAGACAGGCAGACCTTTGGAAAAAACAAGGAAAATGGGGAAAAGAGAACCCTAGTCAAGAATTAACCTTCTTGCAAACAATCCTTTCAACTCAACTCACTCTCATACGTAATGCTTGGGGTAACAGTACAAGGTGCACTGTCTGCAGGCCAGCACTGGCCCCGCCAGACCGGAGCACAGAGACTTTCCATTCCAAGATCCACAAAAAATACGGACCTTTGACAGCTCCTCCCTTGTCTCCTCTCCATTCCTACCCAGGCCACACCCATCCTCGCTTTACAAAGGGGATGATTACTCATCCCTCATCTTTTCCACTACAACTTTCCACTACCAAGCAAAGTTATCCAATTCTGAAGGAGGTCCCCCTTCTCAGCCAAGGAAAGGGAAAAAATCCTTGATAGCTGGTACATTCTAGATCCCTTTGTAGCATCTTATTTTACAGAAATATGTTATTTCCAACCAACCCATTCTTATTGTTCATTTAGAATACAACCAGCTTTTTTATTGCAAAATAACACTTAGTGAGAAATAGTCCTTTTGCAGATTTCATTCTTCCGCTATTTTGCGCCCAGCTCGAATGCATACACACAATAAATAAGCTATAATTTTGGTTCTAAAACAGCTGTCATCTCATAAAAACTTGCTGCTCACAAGCAATGTTTGTTGCACATTCAATCCTATGAGGATATAATACACATAATTATGCTATTGTTATTAAGGCAATCATAACAGATACCATATGGACTTTAAAGAGGCTTTGAGAACAATTTTTTAATAAACGCAACATCACTGACACATTTTGGAAGAAAAATCCATTCCCTAAACTGCACACTACTGGTAACATACATAGGTTACTCTTTTTGGGGTGATTTTTCTCTGTATGTACTAAGAGTAACAATACAACTCATAGCTTCTATTGAGATCTCACTTTCAAAGGCTCTCCAGACTCACTGCACATCATGTTTTTAATACAACAGTGACTGCATGCCAGAATTCAATGCTCCTGCAAATATGCCAACTTGTAGCTACTTTCAAAATGAGCTACTCACTAGGAATTAGTGCCAGGGTAAATCAATGGCACATTCAGCTAGATGTCCCAGCTCTACGAAATGAATTATACGCTATATACAGTCCTTTTGTACATGTCTGTCTTTTTTGCATCTTTATCAGCGAAAGCTGAAAAGACTAGAAATGAAGTTCCAGAAGGCTGTAAATTATCCAGCAAAGGATTAGCAGAACAGGAAGCAATTTTGTCTACCTGCACGTTTAAATACTGGATTCATTTATTAGAATAAATTCTACACTGTCTCAACCATTTCACCCCTTCTCAAAAAACGCCGCTTTCTTTGGATTGTTCCCGCTGTGACACACACAGCACAGCGGGATGCTGGGAGCTGCACCAGCAGCCTACTAATAGCTGAGTGCTGGGGTGTTGTTGGCAAAAAAAAAAAGTCACTTAAGTTGTTAACAGCTAATGGGTGGCAGATAATTGAGGGCAGCAAAACTGAACTTTTGAATGCTCACACACAAACCTGCTACTTGCTAGCTGCAGCTGGTATGGACATGGGACAGCTGGACTGGGAAAATGGGAGGCCTGGGAAGGGAGAAGAAGGAAGGGAAGATGCTGGTCAGATCCTGGAGCTCAGGCTCATGCATGGGGGTAGGTATCAGGAGCTAAATGTGAACCTGACTTTCAGTCTCACCTCCTATGGCCAAGATCATCCTTGCGGGGAAGGGCGCAGATCAAACAGGGTGAAGCCTCTCATCTCGTTGGTTCTTGAATGAACAGCAGTATCCAGACATACTATGTACAGTAGGGGTTTTGCCCTCTTTTTTTTAAAAAAAAAGTTTCTTACTCAAGACATGGAGTTCATCTCCTTTTCTTTAAAAAAAAATACTGCCAAGCGCACACTTGACCAACCTGCAATGATCTTACTGCAAAATCCGATGAGCCTCAGGGCTGCCCACTCTTACGAACAGCAGGTAAATTTTAGAAATAATTGAAGCTCTTGGAGTTGTGTTTGTGAGGGAGGAGCCTTCTCCACAAGGCTAAACAGCCACTTTCAAAAGTCTCAGCAGCCTGACTGTGTCCCATTTTTAAAACCTTCTTATTCAGTACCCTTTCATTCCCTTCAGACATTCAATCAATTTTCCATCCGCATCTCAAAAGTGCGACTGGCCTTACAAGTTGTGTGCACTTGTGTCACGTGTTAATCATCTCCTCCTACAGAACCAGCTTCCTTTATCTACTACAACCTCAGAGGAACATGTCTAATTCCACCTGACTTCACCATTCAGAGATAGTATATCGTATTTATTTTCATACGGATTATACACAGTGCCTTAGGTGCCTATACTATGGGCTTTTTGTAAGTGTAAACTTGATTGATTGGTCACAAGACTGTTTTGGATAGCTGTAAAATGGATTTGGCCCCCAGCCACGGCTTGCTCAGCACAGATATCCTGTAGGACTGAGATAGCTTCAAGAATTCATAACACATATGCTAAGAAATATTACAAACCCGTATTTGTACGGTTGGCATTATACATGCATCACTAAACATTTCTCAATAGCAATGCACACTACAACATATAAGAGAATTCTGGCTGGATATTTATCAGGAAAGAAGACTTATGAAAATGTGTTTTCGATAACTGGTGTGAAGTCAGCCCACTCTGTGCTGATTAGATGCACTCGCAGTTCAGAAACAGCCTTATTCAGCATAGTATGAAGCAATCACCCACTGTATGCAGGCTTGAATTGGGAGCTTCATGCTTTATGCTGAGTGACTAAATGCAAAAAAATCAAGATGACTGCATTAATTGCCATCTTCAACTTGAATGGCAAAAAGAAATCCAAAATCCAACGCCACATCTCCACCTGGATTCTTTTTCCACGGTTTTTTCAAGTGCTGTTTCAAAAAATCCCCTTTGTAAGATTAACTCACTATAGTAATGCTATTTTATCAAAGTACTAAGGTACCACCATTCTCAGAAGCCATCATTTTTATATAAACTATACAAGCTTGATATTGAGATTGTTTTTATATTCAGAATAGTATCTTCATACCATTTTATGCTTCTCGTAAGTTGCAAAGGAGCCCTCATGTAAGCTGGTATTTCTATTCTTGAAATCTGGTCTTTAAGAGTCTCAGTCTTGAAAGAAGAACTGAAGTATTTTCAAAGCAGTTAAGTCATCAGCATAAATATTTCACATACAAGATAAAAATAAGGTTTTCCTAAAAAGCCGTAACTTTCTAGGGTTCTAGAGCTTCCCAATATTGAACTGATAACGACAGAGACTGTAGCCATTGCATGATCCAATCTTGCGATGGATCATCCAATATTCTACTTCTGCACTACCTTCAAATAATAGTCAAACCAATACATTTCACTTTAAACATGTAATTCGCTTGTTCTGGTGTATTTGCAAACTTCCACCTGTAACAATGTGGCAACATTACAGTCACTTTGATATGTATGGTCCGTGTTCTTACAAACATTTGAGAAGGAATTTATTTTTAATCTTTATGCTTTGAATAATCCTTTCTATATCAACTCACACATACAACTTTACTGCTAGTATAAAGCAAAATATTTAATTCAGATGAGGACTAGGTAAGTATTTTGGACAGTCTTACTTGTCTTTGCAGAAGAAGCATGGCTCCAACCACAAACAGCAGGAAACTCTCTCATCAGCCTCTAAACTTTGGACGTAGTAATTCGACAAACTTCAGCCAAGGAGGAAGCAGCATTTGCCCACGCCAGATACAAGCACCTCTTCCTAAATTTCATGTCAAGTCTGATTTTCTTAACTACAATGAAATAGGTCAGATTTTTTTCTCCTGCAATAAAACCTAAAATAGTTTTCAGGTGCTGTCTCCAAAAAGCTCTACTGGACAGCACTGAATCAGCACTGCTAAGGAAAAAACACCTTTTTCCCCTTTGAGACAGCCCTGATGTTAACCTAGGAATGTTCTTGCAGACCGATTCACTACAGCACCAAAGCTTCTGTTCACCTTCAGGAGCACACAACTGATGTAAACGAAACAAGGCCCATGTTAATGGTGTGCTGGATCAGGTTCTAGTCCACAGCTGGTTACCCACTTAATCTGCTGCTGATCCTCTGTGTGCTCACAGGACCTCAGAAGATGGCATGGGAAAACAGGAATAAAAAGATAGAGAGACAAGATGGACCATTATGACAGTTCACTGAATCATCGAGAGCATGGCTTACCAACCACAGACAACAGGTAAATCAAATCAAAATAGGGTTTGGGGATCAATAAAACCATATTGCTGGAATCATGCTGTTAACTGGCACCTGAACATAAACTAACACAATCCAGCTAGCACAGTTCAGGCTACCATTAACATTAAATTTCACTCCTTGGACTGCAAAGCTTTTTTGACTGTCTTCTTTTCAACTTCCTTAAGTTAAGTTGATTTTCAAGGCAATCCATTAAAGTCAGAAAGCATATTTTTCTCCCCTCAACAAAGAACATCCTTTAGTGGCATGGCAATGTCACTTCGCCAACAATTAAAAAGGCATCATTTATACAGTCTTCAGTGTCAGTGCATGGGACAAGGAAACGCTTCCAGAAAATCGAACGATTTTGTAATTTCTGTCTCCAGGGTAAGCCATAGAGACATGGGCCAACATAGTTATATGTCATTTACAAAATGAAACATGGCACTTGATAAAGAAAGAATATCTTCTAGGTAGGACACTTGCTGAGTAGGTCCCAGCTGTCAAAGCATCAAAGACATCACCTTTTGCTCCTGTCACTCAGAGTACTGGAAACCCATGCACATTACCATGATAAGAGAGATACTATTGAAGTTAGAAACAAAAACAATACTTTTGGCTTTTGCACTACAAGAGAGTGCATCAAGGGGAGCATGCCAAGGATGACTTTTTTACTCGTGAAAGTAACAATAAGAAAACATTGTTTTAAAAATCAAATCAGACATAGACAATCACAGAATTGTTTAAGTTGGAAAATACCTGCAAGATCCTTCCATTGAATTCCCCAATTAATTAATCTTCAATACCTTGGCAACTACCACATTTCATAGTATCATGGAATGTTTTCAGCTGGAAGGCACCCTAATGAACATCTTGTTCCAACCCCCCTGCCATGGGCAGGGACATCTTCCACTTGGCCAGGTTACTAAGGGCCCCATCCAGCCCGGCCTTGAATATTTCCAGGGATGGGGAGTATTTCATAAAGTTTTTTATGAGAGCAAGTTTTTCAGCTCATGTTGTAATCCTGGAGAGGGAAAACGATGACAGAAATGATGGGACAGAATAGCATGGGAAAGAAAAGGGAGTACTTGAGGTCCTGCACTCAGCACATGCTGATGATACCTTTAAACTGGTAGAGATTTAAAAGAGGTGGAGATTTAAAAATAAACTTTGGAAGCAGCAACAAGATGCTCAAGCCCTTCAGCCACCCAGCCAGCCATTGACGGCTCCTGCTGTCTTCCCCGGTGGGACAGCACTGTATCCTGTGCGGGGTGGCCTGTACCAGGCTGCACCCAAGGACCACCATTGTGCTCCCAGGCCTGGGAGCTGCGGTTTCAAATAGTTACATGATGCCTTTGTAAAATGTGTGTGCATATTAATGAAATGCTTTGATTCTCATATACATTTTTAAAACTGCGCAAAAAATAAACTAAAATTAGGGTGCATTTTTTTCCTCTCCCATTATTTTCACTTTGGCTTCCTCAGGTGATCTGAAATCTGGTGGAAGTATGTTTGAGTGGGCACTCATGGAGGCCTGATGCACAGCCCTCTGGATAGGACACATCCATTAGACAACTGATAGATGAATGCCAACTAAGTGTCCTCCCCTAAAATATCACCTGATGATGTTTCTGGTTCTTTGCTGGAGACAAGTGTGGGAGGCAAGGCAAAAGGCAAGCTCTTTGAAGAGAAACAGCATGGCTTGCGCAGACCAGCAGTGCAGAGGCAGTTGGGTCACTCTCATCAGACACTTTGAAGAACTGATGAAAGCTGCAGCATCCAAGTGAGTTCTGAACATAAACTTTTCAATACTCATTCACTCAGGACACACACTAATAGCCTAAATATTCCCACTTCCCACTCCATGTACGGCTGCCGATAAAGATGGACACCGAAGGGGATATAACTCCACACACTTCTCATCACAAGTTACCCACCTGGCAAAATAGAGTGCTGGGGGAAAACAACAGGGTTTGAGAGTAAAGACCCATCTTCTGTCTGAAACGTTTTAGAGGCAAAGAGGGAAAACATCCTCTTAAACCTGCCATCTCTCCTCCCCCAGACAAGCTACTCTCTTTCTCCTGCCAGACACCTTTTCTCTATACTCACAGCATGACTCTTACAGGCCTCCAAATGCTTTTCCTCCTTTTGAGAATACATCTTCTGTAGGTCTTAAAACACACTTTGATAGACCTAGCGTGGTTAATGAAGTTAAATTCCATAGCCTGGAAGGAAGCAGCTGCCCTGGAGCAAAGAAACAGCCCTGCGGTCTCTCTTCATTTAACTCTTGGTTCCCAAAAGCTCCTACGTTTGTTTTGGCCCAATACTGTCCATCACCTTCGGTACAGGTACAAAGACTCTGTATCTCCAGACTGGCTGCTCTGGCTTGGGCTGCAGCTACAATTCAGATTTCTTTTTCAACTTGGGCTAAAACCTGTCAGCTTTTCAGGGAGCACAGTGGCAAACGCATCAAAGTGTTCATGGTCTTCTGTTAACTTTCCTGCTATTTGCCCTAAAGGACATGCCTGCTCCAAAACTGTCATAATTAACTTGGACATGGGGGAGAGTTGAAGGCTACAGAAGCATCTTAGGAGAAAGAAACCCATGCTATGTCCCAAGACGCTCTTGTGGGAGCACAAAAATAGCGCACCAACAGTACCAGGGGTGTATCTCTGCTCCCAGCACTGGCACACGGATGCTCAGCCCCGGGTTCCTCCGCTCGCAGCCGCAGCTCCTCCAAGGAAATACACACACTTGGTACTTCAGGCAACCCCTGCAAGGCAAATCCCTGGCTGCCTCGGCTGGAATATAGCCGTGCTGCTCAACTCTGAGCTTAATTTAGGAACCAGTTTAGGATTTCAGTTCAGCTTTATTAGTGAAGTTGATGGACTGAGAAGAACTCGCACAAAGCCGTGGTCTCCAAGCCACGGCTCCTGTAGCATGGAGGTAATTTTATTGACAAAATTGTTCCACAAGTCGAGTAAACTGTGGTTTACGTGAGCATTGCTTACCGCTGCTGTTTTCTCCTCCAGAGTTATCAGAAAGCGAGTCATTCACCCCTGTGATAAGCATTTTAATGACAGTACGCTAATACTGCAGCCACTGTGACACACGGAGGAAACCCACTCCCAAAAAGCCATCACCGAAGACAAGGAAGATATTTATATGAAAGCTTGCTAGCTTATACGAAAACACAAATATACTGACAAAAGTGTTTTCCAAATCAAGTTAATGAATACAAAACATGCAAGCAAAATAGATGACCTGGGGAAGAAAATTTAAAAGGAGGGTGGGAACAGAAGGCAACAGGCACTGAGTTGCAGGGATGGCATACAGGGATGTTTCTGCAGTTAAAGATTTTAAAAACAACTGGTGGGACAAACAGTAACCCAGCTAATCCTTGGTACTGGCACGCTGCCTATTTTGAGAGAGCAGCAGCTGGTGAATCTGACGTAAGTCTCTGCATCCAAAGCAGGAACTTACTGTAATGAAACCACAGCCCACATTGGAAAAAAAGACTGTAAACTCAACAAAAAATTTAAAAAAAAAAATTCAGGATCTCAATACACTATGTGCTACATTTCCATCAAAGTAAAATTAACCACAGAATGTCACAATTAGGCCAATTCAAAAAAAAAACCAAAAAAACTAAACAAGAACCAAAACCAAATTCCTTAAAATCAAAACCATCAGTTGAACTGAATCTAGTACTAAAAAAAAAAAAAAAACAGGGTGAGGATGAAGAAATTACAAGCCTTGCCTCTTCTTTGGTTTGAAAAGTGCAAATCTAAGACCTTAAGTGGCATAAAAACACCATTCCAGAAGCCCGAGGCGCTAGGCAGAACTACGTGGACTGGAAAAAATAGGCACATTAGTGAACCACCTAATTCAGGATCCAGTTACTCTTCCACCCCCATCAGAGCACTGCAAGAATGTCAGTCCCTTTATCTTGGACACGGTGAGAAAAGCACCTTCTGATAGAAACATCCACACCTCTCTCTCCCCCTCATTCCCTCCCTCTCCCTGTCCTCCGAGGAGGGCCAGGTTCACGTGAGGCTCCGAGCAGACACTCACTCTCTGCATTTCCCTGACTAACTGGTTTCCAGGATTATTTTTTCCTTTCTTTCAGAGAATATAATGGGGGAGAAAAAAAAGGCTTTGAGGAACACGGTACTTTTTAATCTTTCTCTTAGCTGTTTGGTAATAATTAGCATGGGAAGAAATTACCATCTGCATAATGGCAGGAGCAATCACTCAACGCCCCTGAATCTCATTTCAGGAATTCCAGTTGCTGCACCTGGTAAGGGTAATGGAAGGTGCGGATTTCATGGACAAAAAAACCCTTAAAATATCTTTAAATGGGCTGAGAGGCACACAAAGGGGTGAAGAGGGTTATATTTCATTTAGGGATGATAGAAGAGGAAGTCATCAGGTCATTAAATCGTTTAATTTGCTCTATAAGCAAATGAGTGCATAAACACCAGAGTTCTGTCGTATTATCTCTCACTGACCTTCAGTGTCAAATATGCTCAGTTTAGAAAGAAAATGTTTTCTTTTGTCTTTAAGAGCCAGCCTCGTAAAAATAGCTCTGGAGCTGAAAGTCAAACTGTGTTCTTTTTTGTTCATGCATCACCATAGAAATTGGTGATGGAAAACTTATTAGAAATTGTCACTGGAGTCAGCAGATACCAGCTTTCAATAATCTTTGGCAGCGCTGCCGAGTAAGAAAGGGGATGTTTCCCAGATCAGAACTCCTCTTGAAACAACCAGATTGTGCCTCCAGGGCCGTGCGTGAAGCAAGGGCAGGGAGAGGGGCTCTGCAAGATAAGGGGAGGGGGGGAAGGGACTGAAATGACTCGCTTTTTTCCCCCCTGACTAGCAGATCTTTAATGCACCACATGCCCTCGCCCCAGCCGCCAGCAGAATTTGGTCACGTTGTGAAGCTGGGATGAGCTGTCTGCTTGCCAGGAGCTCCCTGCCTTCTCCTGCGCCAGCCTCAGTGCTGCAAATGAGGCTCTGAAAACACAAGAAGCGCTAGAAAAATTTTAGCTGTTCTCATCAACCAGTCGTGCTTCTTAACCCTTTGCTAATTCCCTCCTGAACCACAGCCTGTGCTGCACATTCCAGGGAGATGAACCTCAATTTGCGGCAGGGAACTCTGCTGAAACCAGATCAGCCTCACTTGATTCAACCTCCAGACTGTCTTGATGCCAAGCCCAATTCTGCTCAATGTTCAAAATCTTCACAGATTTCTCTGTGCAGCCAGAAGAACCAAGTTCAACACAGAAACTAAATCTGTTCTACTTTCTTCAGATTAACATCTTTCATTTCCAGCATTTAATTCCTAGCTTTCAATGCATGAGAAGCAGCACTTCTCTGAATAAGCTTCTTCACTGCTTTTATAGACTGTATCACATTGATCCATGCTTTCCCAGCGCCATTTGCTTTGGGATCACCACCACCCAAAGAGAAAGTTTGCTGCAGAATGGCAGCGGCAGAAGCATCTCCAAAAGGGAGTTTCGGGAAGCGTTACAGATCCAGCCCTGACCCTTCTCTTTTCCTCCCATGTAACACAGTAACTTGTTCAGGTCTAAGGAAAATTCATGCAGCTCCCAAAGGAGACACTCTTCTTTCCCTGGAGAAAAGGCAGCTGGAAGTCTCCATTTAATTTCTGAAGTGCTTTACATACCACGAGTGTTATGCATCTCACATTTTGACTTCAGTAAGTTATTATATCATCATGGAAAAACATTATAAATATTACAGTGAAAACAAACTTAGAAGTATAATTTATAACCACTGACTCAAAACTAGCTGCCTCACAACTTCCAGGCCATGGGGCCACCACTTGCCTCTGCTCATCATCCTGTTAACTTTGTCTCCCACAAGTATCATCACAGGGAAAATTGTGAGATACTTAATATCTCACCAAGTTTATAGTTAATAAAGTTGTTTAGCATGGATAAAATTATTTCATATTCTATTCATTACAGAAATCTTGCATAAAATGATTTTGTGCCTTAATATTCACAGTATTTCAGCATTCTTCACACAGGCTTTGCTGTAATTATCTGTAATGATACAACTCTACCATTTAAATGGTAAATGGAATCATTTCTGGCACTATGAGAAGGGAGGAAGCTTTACACTGATGTGATGCAAATAGGTCAATGAAACATAATAAATGTAATGTCTTGGGCTAAAAGTTGTCATTTTACTATTCAAATATTGAAGTCTTCTTTATAGATTGATACAAAGATGCATTGAAATAACATTCTGTGTTGTCTCTCACACAAGGATTAGAGACAGAGTTATCTGCCTGGTCTATAACAAGAGCTGGAAGATGCTCTGGAGGCTGGACACACCAGGAACCTTAAAAGTATTCTGTATTTTGGACTTCTGTCCTCATCAGGGAGGAGCAGATTGCTAAATATTACTCTTGGTAATGGATGACCTTCTGTTGCTCTTTTTCAATCAAATTATTTTTCTTCCAAGATATCTGCTGGGAAGGTTTCCTGGAAGGTAGCAGAAGTGGCTTGGGATGTGATTTCTGCAGCGGTCTTTGAAGTCACTCGTTCCTGAAATAGAAACCTGGAAACAAAACTTCCTTCATAATGAAAAATTTAGAGTGGGGGAAAGTGGGAGTAGGGTGGGGATTTTTTGAAGGTGTTTAAGTGATCCTACTACTTTTAAAGATGTTTTACCTCACTGAAAAAAACCAAGAGTGTGTCTCAGAGAACCCTTAGAAACAGAGCTGTTTAACATGAAAAATGAAGTGTAGATGTACAAAAGCACAGTGAGGTGGATTTTTGGCAGATGCACCCTGCCCCTTCTCCTTCGCAGGCGGGGCATTCACACAGCCACACGCTTGTGCGCAGGCTTCCTGTGGCGGTGGGAATTCACCAGGACATCATCTCAGCTGCATTTCAGGCGCAGAAGAGCAGAGGCTCCACACACCACCACATCCTTCACACTCATCCTGCCTCTGAGACGCGGCCCCCATCACTGCTGAGTCAGCCAGAGCCAAGCTGGGCATCCGGCAGCACAGACTGTCTGTGCTACACTGGCTTTGACTCAGCTCATGCCAGCTGATGAGGGAGGGACTGGCCTGAGCACTGGGAGATAATTTGCCAAGGTGTTTTGCTGCTCCTGAAGCCAATCTGTAATTTTTTAGCATTTTGATTTTTATAGGAAGGCTTCTATTAAAACAGAAAAATCTAAACTCCAGCCTGGAAGAAGCTCAGCTGCACGTTCAGAAGAGGAATATCTCAGACACATGGATGCCACGCCAACATTTCTAAAGTGGTTTATGAAATAATCCCTAAAATGTATACAGAAAGAAGTTTATAGCATTTCAAACCGTATTGTATTTCACCCCAATTTCACAGTTGTCCTCTTCCCACACCGTAACGGTCTAAGTTTCCGATCCTGCTGAAGGGTTTTGTTTTGTTTCATAAAGTAAAACCACAGATTTCTTCGTAATAAGCCACTTAGGATCTGTATAGTGAGAGTATTTCCAAAAGACCTGACATCCCTTCATTAAAATAGGTTACGTCCCTGGTAGACTAAACGTTAACTTGAGAAGTCTAAACAGATGCTGTACAAGAAATAAATTTTTCGAGGCACATGGTGAAATAGCAGCACTGCTGAAACCAATTGATCCGGTAACATTACAGCGAGAAGATGCTGTAGCTAAGAAAAACGTCAACTTCATTTCAGCCCCAAACAAGTTATAACAGCAGCAATGTTGGCTCGGGGCATTTTTAAGGAATTAATAACCAGCCAGGGTTAGTAGCCTGAGGCAAAGTCAAGGATTAAGCACTACGAGGATAAACACATACAGCAGCTTCAAATAATATAGCTGACTTCAGTTTAATCATTTTGTTTCGCTTTCAAGAAAACTTATGATCTCCAGACAGAAAATATAATTCATATCAGCAAAAGAATATACACATACACACACCCCCAGGCAAGAGCTGAAGAGATAAATGGAAACACTGTAAAAAGTAAACATTTCCTTCTTAGCAACAGAAGGAGAAAGCTTCCATTGGTTACAATTAAAACAAACAACCAAGAACTCCAGAAAACAGGTAAATATTCCCAAAGGAGGATACAAGAGAGCTGGAGAGGGGCTTTTGCAAGGGCATAGAGTGATAGCACAAGGGGAAGTGGCTTCAAAGTGACAGCGGGTAGGGTCAGGCTGGCTGTTAAGAAGAAATTCCCTGTGAGGGTGGTGAGGCCCTGGAACAGGCAGCCCAGAGAACTTATGGGTACCACGTCTCTAGGAATGTTCAAGGCCAGGCTGGTTGGGGCTCTGAGCAACGTGGTCTAGCAAAAGGCGTCCCTGCCCATGGCAGAGGGTTAGAATTGGATGATCTTTAAAGGTCCCTTCCAACCCAAACCAATCCGTAACTGCATGAAAAAATAACCAAATGATATTAACAACTGTATGGAAGAGGAAAGCTAACTTAGGTGATCCCAAAGCTCAACATTTCCCCCCAGGAATAGTGGACCAACCTTCTACCACAGCCTTCACCACCCAGAACTGCTCACAAAACTCAGCAAATGTACCACTGTGTTTATACTTTCTTTTTCTGCACAGCTAGCAAATAAAAAATCATCTTTGCTATTTCTTTTGTTTGAAAGGACTACATACTTCTTTTCACTAAAGTAAATAAACCCAATAAACTACAGACTAATCTGGAAAACGTGTAGTCAGAACAGGATTCAGATTTCACTAACAGGTAAATCAAAAGCATTTTGAAGGCACTGCCATGAGCCTTAAGTTTACAATACAAGTTCCAATAAAGAAGCTAAACAATAAAACTGACACTTGAATTTTTAATAAAAGTATTTCCTTGAATTACTCAAGGACAGGATGGAATAACCGTAAGACAATATGCTTCAGCATCTTTTTATTTGAGAAGGTCTAACCAGTTGCTACCCTAACTCAGAGAGCCTGCAGTTGGAAGGTTTACATTATCTTTGCAGATCGAGAGGAGAAAGAAGCCTCTTCTACCTGGGTGACTTTTTAACACTTACATCTAAACACAGTACATGGCATTTGCTCTCTGTAGAAGGTAATTTTTTTTCTCTCTTTTTTTTCTTTTTAAGCAGGGAAAGGTCACTCTCTTACATCACTGTAGATGTTTAAAGGACATTGCAAAATTCTGATGCTACTTAAAATTACCTTGGGACTCTTCTTTCAGTATTAAATACAGTACAGAAAATCTACAGTTGGTAACTACGAAGATCCCGAGTTTAATCTTTCAGACAACACTTTTCATTTATTACATAGACAAAAATCACTGGAATCAGTTAAATATTAACATACAATGGAAAAGTTATTCATCCTTTTAATCTCTAATTTCTATTGATATGCTGATAGAAATACATTTATTACTACGATTTACTTTGAAAAATGTATTAAAAGGTAGGGATTTTTAGACAGGTTTTCAATACTCAAAATGTAATCTGACCTCAGTGAAGTCAGAGGATGCTTTGTCACGGACTGAATTAAGACCTCACTGTAAGCTTTTGTTTGATCATCCTTTGTTCAGAAACATGGCAATTATATCCCTAGAGATTTGTTTGATTGGAGTTGTTTCTAGTCAAAACATTTCTCATGCGACCAGCACTTCCTGACTCGCCCAAAAAAGCCTGTCACTGCCTAGAACAGAATCATCCACCTCCCTGAGCACGAGCTTTACAACAAGGGACTCCAGAGCTTTAGTCCAAGTTCCTACAATATCCTCCTGTAGCTGCGGGGGAATAACATCCCTGAAGACTGACACAGTATTCGCACATGAATATCTCACAGGGATGTTGGAAAGGTTAACATTTTGAGAGCACAACACTTCCATCTTGGTGAAAGAAAACACGCACGAGGGAAAGGAAGACAAAACTTCTTGTAAGTTATTGAAGGCAGAATGGGAAACTCAAAAAAAAAAATTACATAAAACTTTCAGGAGCCTTACAGTCTAATATGGGAAAAAATCAAATGCTGGAGTATTTTATTAGAAGTTCCTTTCACAATAGCTGGTGATGAAGTATGAATGAATGCCATTCTGAGCACTGAGACATGTTTTCATTGCCTCTTATAGACAGCATATTTCTGAATATTGAGCTATATTCTTCCAATGCTTTTCTATCTATAAATTCTGCACTTAGCACAGGGTTCCCCATTTGGTGAACTGCAAAAGCACATAATAAAATGCATTTTATCATGTATATGTGACAGTCTCACTTGCTGTTAAAGTATCTTCCAAATAGTATCATGCTCTTGAAGAGCTCTAAAATAAACATCAAATCCCAACCACAAGTAAGAAGGTCTTTCCTCCTGAACAGCTGAGTGCTGCCACAACTTTACCCCAATCTCAAAGTACAAGTATTCAGTTCAAGTCCAGCATTTGCAGAGAATTATCTCATAAATTCTAAGTGTCAGGTGCATCTTCTTTTTACCTCTGAGGAACAAGTGGTCATCTAGTTTTTCACTTCTTAGACAAAAAAGTTTCCATGCCATCAATCCACGAAGTTGAGAGTACTATGAAAAAATCTACAGCAACGAACTTGTGATAGATTCAGGCTTCTCCATTAAATTTTATTTCTGCCTTTACTCCTAACTCGAAAATACTAGTCAGTCTCCATGTTTCACAAAGACGGATTTTTCTGACAGCTCATGCCAACAGTTCAGATGGTTTAGCTGCCTAAAAGAAAAAAAAAAACCAAGGGAAAAAAAGAAGAAAAAAGAAAAAAACCGACAAAGCATCAAGCAAACAAAACCCCATGTCTTCTCTTTGGAGGTCATCTGGTGTCTTCCCAGACACTTGAGTCCTGGCCTCCAGGGGAAACAGCTTGGCTAAAACCAGTCTTATTACTACCCAGACCAAGTAAAATACTTCACAAGTACTTATTTTTATATCTTGTCTACATTTGCGTAGTCTTTGTGTCTGGAAATTTCAGAGCACCGTGCACAAGCTGTCAGCTACCTTTATGCAATGCTGCATCCTTCTCAGAACTCATAAAACACTGATTTCTAGTTAGACAACATAGCTGTCACATCAAAACACATTCAATCATTTAAATTGTAACACATTGCTCACCCCAAAATCTCTTTCCAAAGCGCATCGGGCACTGAATTTGTGACATTAAACAGACAGAACGGCTGTCTGCTGAGAGCAGCATCCATAATTAAGCAAGCAGAACATATGAAGTGTGGTACAATAACAGGAAGGTGGGATTTCAGTCACCTCAGGTAAGGTTTCCACGGGTTAACGCAAGTAGCTCACATTTAACTGTCAGAGTTTCCTAGAGACAATGGAAAGTAATAAATGGCTTAAGACAGCAATTACTCTAACTTATCTTCAATTCCTAATTTAATCAAGCTGAATCTCTTTCTGTGATTTATTTCTCTCCATTGATTCTAACCTGAGAGACATGTAGCTCACATTTAGGTGCTTAAAGGTTAGACATATAAGAGGAAGCAAGATGGATCTTACCTTACTAACATGTTTCATCCTAAAGCATGAGATTGAGAATAGAGGTTTCCTCCAAAGCAAGCTCAAGGGATTTAAGAACTGTGGAAATGCAGTTTCATGAAAACACACAGTGCATATTGCTAGCAAAAACCAAGGTCTTGCTATAAACACATGCACAGAGATGGTCTGGGCTTAAAAAACGAGAGTGTGGAGAAGAAGCATCTACAGCAGGAACACAATCTGATCTGACTGATGGCTGTCACAAATAGCGCAGGCAGCAAAATCCCTTGGACTGATGATCAGTGGATCCTATCACTCAAACACCCAGATTTTTGCAGGCATGTGTTACGGACACGACGCAGGATTCCTGAGCCCCGATGCTCATGCCTTCAGTAATAAACAGGACATTATGTTTCCGGTCAGCTTAGCTGGAGTCCAACCAATCTTTCCCCCCACAACAAAGAAGCCAAAAGAGCAGATGCAGAACACGGAATGTCAAAGCATTTACATCAGTGCTCTGACAAGAAATGTTGCACATCACACAGAATACAACTGGACTACTAAGAAACACCCCAGTGTATGTTTATCTATCCTCCACACAATGTCCTGGCACCTGCCATCTAAGATTTCCATTAACTGGAAATTCCAGTGAGATATAAGGCAAAACCTAGCATCATTCGGGCAGTTAAGTACTAGAAGGTAGCCCAGAGATGTTGTAGAATCTCCGTCCTGTGAGCCATTGGAAGCTGGGCTAGGCTCTACCCCAAGCAAACTGATCTAGCTGAGCACAGGGCTGGACTGGAAGTTGTATCCTGTGCCTGTCCTTTCAGCAAACAGCATCGTGTATTGCAAAACCGTCATCTATAGCCACGTACAGGAAAGCAGTCCCAGTGGTACATCATCCTGGTTTTGACAATTTTCACTCAGAGAGGGAAAAGCTCCCTTTACTCTCAAATAAACATGTGAAAAAAACTTGCAAAACTTCCACACTTTGGGCCAAACTACCATTTTGATTACATTTTTGAAGGTGTGAACATCTTTTATTATTCAGTTTACAAACCTGAATTTAGCACCTCTCCTCCTCCCCACCATCACACCACCCCCAGAAAAAAGAGTCATCACTACACATGGATCAGCCACAAACAAAATCATTTAGAGGAACAGTGAAAATTCATCTTTTATCATCTGTGCCACCTAGCAACACACAGTACTGGATCCAAATCATTTGCAGATCTGACACAGAGGAGCACATGAGCATCAAAATAGGAGAAGAGATAAAATCTCCTTTCCCATTTCAAAGCTTCCACAGGCACAAGAGCTTTCCATTCATTTTGAAAGACTGTCACGCTTACAACAGAACTCCAACATTATTTTTAAATTGCATACTTGAGTTTTGAGCAAATACAGCATTTGGGGGGGTTTGTGTGTGTGTGACTGATAATTTCATCTTCTATAAATCAGAACCAGGCCAGGTATTTCTGAGATACAAAAAACTTTGCTGAATTTCATAATTAAATACAGGGCAACTACACTTTGCCTGATCTGCTGTGTGCAGCAAGAGAAAGGACAGACTTTTCTCTTTAAATCATTAAAATGGGCAGAGACTTTAAATGGACAGACTTCAAGGTTTTAAGATCAAATCCCTTCAATAACATGAGAACTTCATCCAGAATAGTGAGTAAAGTATTACTAAAAAAAATAACGTAAACATAGGCACCCATAATTACTTGCATGCCATTCATTTATTAAAATTTATCAGTTAGCCACTTCAATTCCTGCACTGCTCACATGTTCCCAAGCCAGGGACACAATACTGCACGCAATCGGTCACAAAACGGAAGCACATCTGAGGTCAGGCTTGAGGCCTCCTGGCTTCAGTGTTCTAGCACTGGAGTAACCTCATTTCAGTTTTAAAATGTATTTAATATTTAAGTAGTGTTATCTATACAAACAATGCATTTGACTTTCAGTTCAATAAATTCTTTTTAAAAACTGCAATGTTAGTCAACTACAGAACTTGGAGAGTCAGTCTAGAAGAAATGAAGTATTAAACATCTCTAATTTCAGTCAATAGTCTGGAAACTACTGTAGCTTTCCACTTTTTAGGCATTCCTATTCATAATTCACCACTGGATACAACAAAAACAATACTTAATTTATAAGCTGGGGAGTAGGTTCTGCGATCTGTGTGTACCAAAAAAAAATTTAATTTAGGATAAATTCTGGGAAACTTTCAAAGACATCCCTCTCCTGTTGGGGTTTTTCTTTCCCCCTAGAAAAAAAATTCAGTGAAATTCAGTTTAGGAGATGGTCAAAGCACATTTAAGAATTGGTCTGGACAGATGCATACATATTAATTTTGACATTTTCATCTTGATTTTTGACCAGTCATTTCCCAACTGAGGTATCTTTTATATATCTCTCTCATTATCTTATCTAAGCCATTCTGGACAAAGAGAAGTTCACTATTCATCTTTAGTTTATGGGGGTTTTTTAAATTACAATTTAAAACCAGCAGCCTGCTTTAATCTTCACATATGGAGGGGACTCCAGGAAAGCAATGAAAGGTTTGCCACGCAAAAGGAAGAGGCAACAGAGACCAGAACAGAAATGAGCACAGAAGACAAAGCCAAAAAAAACTGGGAAGAAAATCAGAGATTAAGATGAATGAGGCAAAACAGACATTGAGAAGCAAACATCAAGATTGACAGCTGTCAGGAACTGAGTCACCTATTCAATCAACTAAGCAGCTCATCACGGCCAGAAACAAGCTCCTCCTGAACACTTCATCAGCCTCCCTTGAATCCAACCGAATGCAGCTCGGGGCTCGCTCTTACACAAAACCTCATCTTTGCATTGTTTCTTCTTAAAATTCTGCGCTGCAAAGCAATGATCAGCAGCGACTGGTGATCCACTGTAATTCAAAAATCCATGAAAACCTGACAAATCATAGCATCAATTCACAAAATGTCACACGGTAGCAATTACTGTCCTGAACTAGTACTCAAATTACATACACAGCACCTTGTCACCAAAATCAGAAGGAATATTTGTTTCTGCTTAAACAGGGGAAGAAAGTCAGCCAGATGTCTGCATAAAATTGCACTCTGCTACAAGTTCCTGTCACAATTTTAAAGATAAAGCTGAAAATGGGTGCAGGACATGCACTTTGCACTGAGTAGAACGACTGGGGGGTCAACCATGACCAGTGGGGCTTTAAGAATGGCACAGAAAGCCCCTCCAAACTCAGCTCTAGAAGGAAGGGGAGAATATTATTCTGTTTTTAAAAGCTCCTTAAAAGTGGGAGGGAATTTGTTAAGACTGTGCATAGATCAGTCAAAAAAAATCAGTTCGCTTCTATTAAAACCAAGGAAACTAGGCCTATTAATTTTTAGTACTTTGGCATTTGCAAATAATTTTACTTCAAGTCAGAAAGGTTTGTGGACCAAGTAACTCCTGTTCAGGTTTTGCTTCCACATATACAGCCTCACGATCTCTACTCCTGCACACTGCTAAATGTCCTTACTCACCAGAAAAAGGGAACCTAAGAACCAGAAACATTCTTTCACTTTAACTTTTCTATTGCCATATAACCTACTTAATCAATATTTATTTCAGCACAGCAGAAAAAAAAAATATCTGGCCTTTGTTTAGAGAGCTGATTCTTAGATTTCAATTATCAACAGATCCATGCTGGTTAAAGAACTTTGAGAGGATTTTAATACAGCGAAGCAATAACGCAAGTCATAAACCAGAAAACCCAGCACTCTGCATTAGTTCATTTCAAAGTAAACATAGAAATTAAATGATTTCTCTATAATGTCTCAGAGACTGCAAAAACAACGATAAAAGGGTAACTACCATACTGATGTAAATGTTTTTATAGGATCCAATTAAGACACTGCAGTGTTGTTTTGCCTTTTAAGTTCTGTTCAATACTTTATCCGTGTCTCATATCCTTCACCCTCGCACTTCTAAGAAGAAATTCATATTAGCTTGCTTTTAGTTCTTGACACAAGAACCATTTTCAGCTTGATGCAAAAAGTGAAGAGCTGAAGCTTTTTAGGGGAGGGCTCAGTTAGCAATTTTCTATTCACATCCAGCCTTCAGACTGTCTTCCTCTGTGGAGAGACAGAGGAAGAGACAGCATGGTACAGCAGGTCTGGGGGCTGTGGTTGACTTTCCTGGGATTCTGAGTATGAGAGACGGGATGCTGCAGAGGTTTTGGCTGGTTAGGCAAGGGCCAGTGACTGCTGCTTTGTATAATGAGATCAGATACCGGACTTTTATTTGCAACTAGGGGACAACCCCACCTTTCAATTCTTCCCAGAACAACCACGTTATTCACATAATTTTTATTATTCATTAAGTCCCTTCTTACCATAACCACTTATTACCATATTTTTTTATTTACTGGGCACCTTTTTTTCCCCTGGATGCCCAAAACACTTTCCACAAAGGAAAATAATTCCCTTTTCCTTTCCTTAACTTCCTTTTTATACATTTGTGCTTTTTTACCTCTTCAAACTAAGTATTATCTTCAAAGTACACAAGTTTACTTATTCATCATTTCAGCCTGATGCCCTAAAACAACATATATACTGATAAATCTTCATAAAATGCAAATGGCCAACCGATTCATCACCTGACTGCATCACTTTGTTCGTGATTCTTTAACCAGTTTTCAATGCATAGCAGAGCGTCAAACAGTACTTAATGGTAATTTATTTTTCAGGACGCTTACTTCATGTGATGCATACAAAAGGCTGGGATTCACTTAGACAACCCTATGTTCTTTGTGCAAAACCTTTAATAATCTCAAAAAAATTTTTTTTCCAGCAATGCCTAATTATTTCAAGCTCATCACACTTACTGCTCACAGCTCCATTATCCTCTGGCTTCTTTGTTTTCCCTTCCCAAAAGCTGTGACATTTGCTTGGATACTAAAGACAGTTTTTACTCGATAAAAAAATTAAGGCTATTTTCTTCACTGTTCACCAGACTTGAATTAAAAATCCCCATTGTTCCCTTTGCTTTCCTCCAACAGGATCAGGCTAGGATGTGATTCTGAGGGTAACTGCAGTAATTGCATGAAATGAACTAATTTCTTACCAAGTTGATGATATTTTGTCACCCAAACATGTCACTACTACACAGAATAATTCTTCCACACAGCAAAGCCTTCTATAGGTGTATTGACAGGCTCTTCATCACTTCCTAATTGCCTTTGCTTCCTTCTCCCTAAAGGCTGATCAAATCCAATTCCAGTCTCAGCTCCACACCAAGTCTTTCCGTAGCACTGGCTAAAGCACCTTTACTCCTTCAGCTGGGGAATGAGGATAAAACACCCCATGTTCACACACTCCGTGTCTGTCTGTGCGTTACCAAACAATTAGTGTCTGAATCCTTGCCTGTGCCAGCCTCCCGCTCCATTCCTGGCACTACTTGTTTATTTGTGTTCTGCTTCAAAAATCCTTTTCTTTTCTCCTTGGGTTTTTTTTTTTCCCTCCTTTGCATTAATTTGTTTTGCTTCTAAAATGGAAAGTAACAGCTGGTTAGTAGTTCATAGCTCATTTACAGTTTATTCACCTTTTGTTGCTCTACATTTTAGTTCTCCTTATTTAAATGAGCATTATGTGCTGGGATTTTTGCATTAAATAAATGCTTTTCTGCCCAGTTTCACCTCTTACGAGCTTCAAACCCATGAAATATGTTATAAACAAAGACCTACAACAGAACATATAAAGCAGCACTTAGAAATCCAGTTTGCCAGTGATGGATTAGGGATTTACATTCCCAAACTACCAAATACAGTGGCCTCTGTGACCACCCAGCTACGGTGATTTATACGCAGTGACAGATTAAGCAGTCTTCCTGGTTACATATCATTAGTGGAAATCAAAGTCATGTCAGATATTGATGGTAATACCTTTCAAAGGTGCATTACTGGCCAAGCTTTATGAGCAGCTTTCACATTAATTATTCAGTGAATAACAATGCTTAAAATATATGCATGTATATACTCTTGGATCCTTAGACTATATTAATCACTGATTATTCTGAAGGAATGAAAATGTACTCACACTTGAAGCTAACCTGTACATGGAAGCAGTAAGTTCAGGCTTCTCAATTTATAGATTTACTATTGTAAGTGCATTACATTAAAGTGCAAAAAGACATCTCAACTGCAAAAGCAAAAACTCCAAAATAACTAAATTCTAGCATTAAATAAACACAACTCTTTTTCTTCATGTGTTGCAAACCTATTCAGATCACTGACAAAAAAAATTTATACGTTTAACCTTCCATTTAAAGGCATGCAGTCATTCTGGGTTATGTTACTGTACTTTATCAATATGCTATTGATTAAAACTAATCTATTATAGGCATAGAACAATCCAGTGTTGATGTTTATTTTAAAATCGAGAAGTGATGAAAGCAATTTTCATAGCCCATTTTAAACTTTCACTCAAAACATGTAGGTTAATGGAAGTTAATATAAACAGCATGGAACAGAAGGGCTAAAATCTGATGAGAAACAATCAGAATAATTTGGTCTGCCAGCTGAAAGGACACACATGTACAACTAAATTGAACTTTGTTTATGCTTTTTGATTTTCAAGCCTTCTCTAAGATGATTACCCTATCTCCAGTTCTATCAAGGGAAAAATGCCTCCCTCTTTCTGAATCTGCTTCGAAATCAACTTCTTAAATATTGTTTTTACAGTATTAGGTATGTCACACTATTTAGTTTCTGCTCTAAACATCTGCAAAGAAAATGTACCTCCCGCAACTCCTCGCCTGCTCCTGACTTTCTCTACATCTGCTACTATTATTTTTATAGTCTCCGATTTGTTCTTGGCATTTTTTGATGTAAACAAGATTAGGGGAAGCCCCTTTTTGTTTCTCCTCTCGTGTACCTTTGAGAAATGGGATCATAATTGCAGTGCCAAACCATTTATGCAGCTGGAAGTAGTACTCCTGGGCACTTCAAAAGAGTTCTTGACCAAAAAGAAATCTCAGATGCTTTATAAAAATAAGAAGGTTCACTATGAATGGAATTAAAATGAAACATTACCTAAGTAGGGGTGCACAGTAAATGATGAGATTTAATAGAGGAAAATAGCAAGGCCTCCATAAGCAGCCTGCATTATGCTTGTGTTTATATTAAAAAAGCTGCGGTACTTTTTACCCTTAAGCACTCGTTTCATTTTTGTACACAAATTACATCCACTCTGCCAGACACCATTTATAATGGCAGACAATCAGATCAGACACGACACTCAAGGGTTTTTATAAACTTCACATTAAAAAAGCAGCATGTCAGTAGATTTGGCTACTACAGGTTTCCCCCATCATTTAATTCCCATTTGTCTTAAATTGGTAAATGGCTTAAAAGTCGCTGTACACAATCGCTCACGTAACCACACCACAATGCAATGGTCCAAGCCTCTGGTTTTAGGAAATCACCTCGAAAAATCAGCTTTTGTGCCACTTTCCAAGTCCAGGGAATGTACTTCACATTGGAAAGTTTTCATTACAAGCTTCCCAAATAAATTTTTTGAGACACAAAAATGGTGAAAACTTTAGTTCCACAGGTTTATTTTGATGCAGTAATGAGGACAGCAGTGGTTTGTCATACATTGTGTTGAAAAAGAAAATAAACACAGCACTTGATAGCACAGAGATATTAGAAGTTACTTAATTATCACACATGAAAATTGTTCTTCGGAAGTAGACTGCAATTCACTGCAAGTTGTGCTTAGGCACATTTTGCACAGTAAGATTAGTATAAAACAAATTATCCTGAAAAATAATTGTATTATTCAGTAATTTTTTTACAGTTTCCTTTCTGAATCTTCATGTTGAGCCTCCACTTTACCACGTTTTCTATTAAGAAAATGGATACCTAATCTAATAATACCCCAGACACAAGTGGCTTCATGAATTGTAGAAGTTAAAACTGGAAGAATTATATCTCTCATAAATCAGAGCTCCTCTATTAACATCAGGAAAGGATTGTGGAAATTTCCATCCCTATCAAGTACTGCCCTGAAAGAAACCAGACCTTTGACGTGACTAGCACAGGCTGCCCTCAAGACTATCAGGAAGAAGAATTCGTTTCAGACAGGGAAAGACACAGGCCAGTAACAGTGCTTTGAGTTTCACCAGGAATGAAAGCTCAGACACCGGGACTAGTGGAGGGGCAACGCTAGGGATCACAAAGAAAAAGCATGGAGCTATCCCAAAAGTGGCTGCAAACGAAAGGACTCTGACCGTTCAAAGCTCGGAAAGCAAGCTCTGCTGTCCGTCATTCCAAGGGATCTCTGGAGCTGGACAGAGGGAGTCCCTTCCTGTGGAGGTTTCGCAAAGGCACTCACTGCCATGTCTCCTGCCACAGCTGAAGCCAGTGAAGGATACTGGTGCTTAAAGGACACAAAAAATCTATCAGAACATGTGGCTACAACATCTGTCAAAACATAAGAATTAAAACCTTGCAAAACTCACTATTAAACTGGCGAATTTCCTTGATTTTAGTGGTTTTTTGGAAGGATATGGTGTGTAAATTTGTAGCCAGAGATTCTAATACATTTTTTTACTCTTCTAGCATTTGTTTTATCAGGTTTACAATTAGTTTATTATATCCCAGTAGTCTGCATCCAGTAGAGAATCACTGTCCATCAGTTAAGGAGATGCAGGCCCCTTTAATACACTTCATGACTAGGACATGGAAACTAAGGCTAACCTTTGTCTGCTGCAGTGTTACAGAGTAATTCAATTTGAGATGCAGTTCCTAACGATTCGAACAGGCCAGTAAAGCACACACGCCCAGGCTCTAGAATCCAAGGGATCCTAGGTTATGTTGTCAATGTCTAAATCAACACATCTACAGAATGACATAACACATTTTGCCACATCACAGAGCACATTTTGAGAGCTGGCTAGCTCACAGTTTGGGGTGGGGGTTTTTTTCATCTTTCTTAATTATGTGGTTCTGTCAATCACATAAAATTCCCTCAAAATAATGACCATAAAGAAATAGTGTCATTACTAATCATTGAATGATCACAGGCAAATCGAACCCCAGCAACAGTATCTGACAGCTCCCAGGGGATACAAGTGCTGTCAGTCCAGAACCTGCCACATTAAGAAGTCCCTTAGCTGAGCTGCTCTACCGATAAAGAACTGAAAGGTGCACGGAGCTGTAAGGAAACAAGCAGAAGAGTTTTCTGCAGAAAGTTTCCAGCATCTGCTTTTTCACCTTGCACGAATGTATCTTCCCCGAAAACAGCTCTCCCTGTCCTTGTGTGGCACCTGTACAAGGACCTTGCTCATGTAGTACCCAGTGCTCTATCCATGATTTACGATCGATGTGAATTGTTGGAGCTCTGCCCCTGTTCTTGTGCAGTCAGACCCCTTCTCCCACTTTGGTTCCATGCCATGGGCCCAGCTGCAGTATTGAGTACCTCCAGGTGTGCCACACACACGGAACTCCTCAGTTTTCCCAAGGCCAAGACAAACTCAGTTACTCTTTAAGAGAAATATTCTTCCAAAATATCAGTTAACTTCTTAAACTCAGCTGACATATGAAAGTCTCCAAAACACTAATAAGCTTGAAAGAATTTATACAACAGAAGGCTAAGGGGTGATATTCCCAGTAACTGAAGGGAGTCTGCAAGAAAGATAGAGAAGGATTATTTACAAGAGCATGGAATGACAGGACAAGGGGGAATGGATCCAAACTGACAGACAGTAGGTTTAGATTAGAGATTAGGAAAAAATTCTTTACAGTGAGGGTGGCACTGAAACAGGCTGTCCAGAGACGTAGTGGATGACCCATCCCTGGAACTGTTCAAGGTCAGGCTGGACAGGGCTTTGAGCAACCCAGTCTAGTGAAAGCATCCCTGTCCATGGCAGAAGGTTGGAACTGGACAATTGTTAAGGTCCCTTCCAACCCAAAACTTTCAGTGATTCTAAACTAAAGGAATCAAACCTTACTTCATGTGAAGAAGTAGGTGCTAAAGCAGCAACTTCTCACAGGGGAGGATGTGAGAGTATCAGTGAAACAATCTGGACAGGTGGAGAAGGGCACCTGTGAACACAAGCAACGGGGGGCAGCGCTTAACTCTCGAGTACTGTATTAGTGCTCTGAGGAAGAAAAGGAAACTTTGCACTTGGCCAAGGGAATGAGAGAGCTATAGAGGAAGAGGCTGTAATATATCCTACAGGCCTGGGAAAGTAATACTGGAAAATATGGAGCTTCTTCTTTCACCTCACAGCAACAAAGAAAAAAATATTTAAACCTGATTAGAGTGGTCTATTCTTCATTAGTGTTAGAATAAAGACAAGACTGCACTCCTTGAACTTCAGATTGAAGGGATCACAATCTGTTAAATATCAAATATAAAGAAAAAAAAGGTTTAGGAAAACAATTCAAAAAGCTAACAGTGCACCTTTCAGAGGCGTAAGTAATATATTCAAGACTCCGAAAGAACATCAATATTTGTTCGTTATGCCCCTGATACAGCCCAACAGAATAAGCCCTGACAGAACAGCATTTATTTTGCTGACCATCAGGTGTCCGAATTCTTCTGCTGCAATTAATTCCAGTGGATTGAAGAGGAAATACTACATAGTTCTGCCAGTTGCAAGCAAAGGCTGTAACACAGCGCCAGGTAACCATGTCTTTCCCAGGACTGACAATATTCTTCCATCCAGCAGCATCAGGACACTCCGTTGCGGAGAGGCTCCGAGTCCACTCTTCATCTAAATTAGTTGTACATCAACAGTTCCTACTTTCCTGCCGTCAACTACCCAATGATGAATTGATAATGCATTTTAGTGAACGACAGCGTACACATGCAATAAAAAAATATTGATGTTGCTTACATACCTCATGCTAAAGTTTTTATTCTTCTTTTTCAGTTTGGAGACTTACACAAGCCATTAGTTGGATTGCCATTTCAAGAATAAATTCACAGTTCGCACAGATGTTATTTCAAAATCAGAAGCTTGCTGAAGATACTGGGATATAGCGCATGTGAAAGTGCTTTGCTCGGGTTTGGGGGGTTTCTGGTTGTTTTTGGTTTTTTTTTTAACTAACATAGCAATGATGTCAAGTCACCCACAGCTTCTCATTTTTGTGCAACATGCATCATTGTCTGAAAAAAGTGCAATAGTGCAGGTGTGCAAGTAATAAGATCTCATAAAGGAAAAATACTCTTGCTCGTAAATTAAAATGATCAAACAGCTACTTAGTCTTGTTGAATTCTGATACAAACGGGCTACATGAGACCAAACCACCAAGGCCTATTCCACAAGGAACCCGTGTAAGTCATCAAGCGAGCCATATTTCCTTTTTTAATTTAAAAAGTTTCATTATCTAGAGCAAGAATGTAGATATGTTTTTAATATCTGTCTATTACATGTATGAAGAAGGGCTTTTATTAATGACTACCAGGAAACAGGCACGCCAGCCACAGATCTCTTGGCTTCACCTCACCACTGAGAAGGAAAGAGCACGTCTTTCATCGAGAATGGCAATATATTCTTCCAGCTTACTATTTTACATCCTCTCTGAGGCTTTTAACCACTGGACTGAATCCTGGACAAAGGAATCGTATGCCCAGAACGAAAGGCGCGGGGGAGCAGCAGCTATTTATCCACTCTTTGCAATATTCTTCTGACAGTGTGAAGCGAAGCAGCCGCCAGTGCCCACCGCCGCTCGATATTGAACGCCGGCACGCAGCGGAAAGGACCTTTCCATCAGACGTCTCCAAAGATCCTCCTATTAGCAAGACTTAAGAAGGCCTTTGTCATCTCAAATATGCTCAGCTGCTCACCGCATGGCGAAGCGGTGTAAGAACCATTTAAAGATGTGTCTGACATCATTAATCTATTTGCCCTCTGACCCGCGGAGCTGAACTGTAACTATGGCTACTAAAGCTTGACCTTACTACGCTGAGAAACTTTAAAGCTCAGTAGTATTTTGGGTCACATTGTTAAGATGAACAAAGGAATAAAGAAGAAATGTGACAGTTTCCTGGGAATTAAGGTCAGCAGGTCAATTGCCCTAAAGCTTTATTGTTATATGATAAGCAAGACTAGCTGAAATAATTTTTCAGCAATTAGAATTTAAAAAAAAAACCAACAAAATCTAGAGCTTTTGTTGTCTGAAGCAGAAAATTGGTCTCTGTAAAAGCAGTATGTAGCCCATCATTGAGCAAAATTACTCAACAGCCTTCCCTGTACCATTTACAGCACAAACACTGGAAAAAAATGGGCAGTAGGTATCAATTTCACATTCTCATATAAGGTTTATTGTTAATTCGAGGTTTGGGGGCGTGTGAAACGTATTTATTAATGACTTTCTGGAATAGTATCTGCTAAAATTGTCAGTGTTTTCCATCCTCCCTTTTCAAATGATTCATTAAAGTAGGTGGGAATAAGCAGCCTGAATACGCTGATTTGGAACATCTGTGTAAAAGCAGCATATGTCTTAGGTGGGGAATAAATACAGTATAGGGGCTTGTCCTAACTAAATGCTATGACAAATACCAATCCAAATATTTACAGTCTATAAAATCAGGCTTACTAATACTGTTTATACAATTAGGTAGTGTGAAGCAGTGTTCACTTGAATCACGCGTCAGCAAAATTCATAGGTTATCTCCTCCATTTTATTATAATTTCTAATTTATTCAATAAAATTAATTCTACATCAGATTTAACTAATTAAGAACATATTTTTTTAGGCCTAAAAGCTTTTCAAATTTTAGTTATTAAAACCCATACCATGTAGGACCACAAACGTACCCTATAACAGCAGCTAAAAAGCAGATAGATACAGAAGATCTAACATGTGTATGGATTATCATGTTGGGTTTTTTGAATTTATCACATAATTACTGAAGAAAAATTATTGTAATGCAAAAGTGCAGCACAAACTGTGCATAACATGCCAGTTTAGCTGAGCATATCACCCACAAAAGTATAAAATATGTGAAGGAAAAGGTGTGAAAAGAAAAGTTTGTGAAGCAGTGTCGTCTTTCACAGCGGGAAAATGAAACATACCTCAACATAGTGTTTTGGGGTTCTCCACAGTTAGTATATTTTATTTAATTATCTAATAATTATGTAAATGTATGCTAAAATGGTGGCACTTGTTCATTAATAAACACTAATGTAGTACAGAAGCACAGTGCAGGCCAGAAGTACCAGCTCAAGCTTCTTGCGACTACTAAAGATACAAACGCAAAATTCCAGGCACCCTGAAAGATAGTCCTTTCTGCGTTTCTTTTTTCTTAATACTCTAGATGTGCCTGAGAAATAGAATTCTACAAAAGTGGTTTTAAAAGGTCTGTAGACTGCCAGCCTGACAAAAAAGCATGGCAAAAAGGATGCCAGAGCGGGAATGCTATCAACAAAGAATTCAAATTTTGTTTAATTCTTTTTGAATCTGATTTCACGCTGCTGGTTGAGCACAATCTGAAGCAATCACTGCTGCAGCTGTATCCGTCCTGGGGAAAAAAATGTAAATGGCTCTAGAAAAGCACTAGAAAAGCTCTACAGAAGGAATTCACAACCTAGAAAATTTGTTTCAGTGTGGGCAAGTGGAAGAATGTAATTAATATACACATTTAACAGCAAGGTAGGAGTGATTTACCTGCAGCCATCAAACCCTAGAATATGTGACAATTCTTATCACGTAGATTACTCGTCTTGCTGAGAATGTCCAATGCCACTGACACCAGATCACAAACTGGAACAGGTTTTAAGAGCAAGGGCAGTTTGGAGGACAAGTATGCAACAGCTAATATTTAAGATACGCACCAGACTCTTCACCTTGGAGGACAGGATGCCTTTTGAAGCTGTGCCTGCGACAGCTGTGATACCAAAAAATAGTGTCAAGAGGTTATTTGGGCCCCATTATACAGAAGGCCACTCGAAATGTCATAATGGTACACCAGGGTATTTTCATCTTCTCTCAAGCTGATACAAAACATTTAAGAGTCAAAAAGCATTTGCTCTTAATAAACTATCCTTTTGAAATCACTATATTTTAGCACTGTTTTAAAAACAGTTACAAACTAACAAACTTGCCAACTTACTGTGTAAACCCACAGCGCTAAAGCTTGGCACAGAAGGGGGGCATTCCCAGGTGCCAAACTCCCATTACCCACCCATGAACAAATAGTTACTCTGGAAGTCAAAAGAGACCCTGGAGAACTTCTAAAACCTCAACAGTTATTACCTTCTGTACAAGAGAATCCCATCTGAAGTCATACATTGAAGTATTACTGAGTTGGCACAGAAATGGATTAAAGCCAGGAAATTCTGAGTTTAAGCTGACTCGCCATCCTTAGCACACTCCATTGTCCTTTATCCCTAAAATTTAATTAAACCTCAGTCCTGACCAGTTGTAATAAGCAGTACAGAAAACTGATTATCGGAATTGCTTTCCTCCGACTGTCTATTGTGCTACACTTCCTCTCTGCAAAATACAAAAGACCCTATGTACATTTTCCTTTCTCTGTGAAAAGAGGGCTGGAAAAAAAAAATCCAGTCTGAACTTTTATTTAGTTGCCAATTGTGCTGTGGAATGAAACTAAGCATTTTCCTTTAAAAGCTGATTCAAATTCAGTACTTAATCATGCCATAGCAGAGCAAGAGTAGCAACAAATTATGTTACAATTACATTACAAGTTCTTCTACAAGATTTTGTTTTCAGTCACTTCTAATCTTTCAATAGCTGCTGTTTCTAGGGCTGATATTTTCCTAACAGCATTTGTGCCTGACACTAGCTGCTCTGATCAGAAACATTTGGAATGTAAGGAAAATATGTATGTGCGTGTGTGTGCAGAGCACAGACAGGGAGAAAAGCAGTCACGTTTGATTACAAAAAAAGTTCTACAAGCCATAAAATATTTCCTTTGTTCTTCTATGTGTTTTTTTTTCCTTATTCTAGGAGATTATTTACTCCTGTACTAACCAATTTGTTTTCTCTGCTGCAGATCACTGAAATATACTATTACAAAGTAATGGTTTTTAAATTTTAAAATGCTATGAACTCCACTTCAAATAACAGACCCAAAACACAGGCCTCAAGTGCCTACATTAAAGCAGACTCACCACTAACTAGATGGATGACTAAGACATCGAGAAAGAGGTAAAAGAGCTGGCAGGCCACAGGACACACAAACTGAGAACACAGGTTTTAAAAATTCCTCTTTGTCTGCAGCGCTCTCCCTCTTACCCAGAAAAAGTCAGATGACTTGAAGATATCAAATAACATCTGTTTTCTAAACAACACACTAATGCCTGCAAAATTTATAACACCCACTTGTGAAACAATACAGAAGACAGCTCAGTCTGCAAATCCAAAAACTTTAAAGGAACCTTAATTAGCAATTTCAAAAAGATGCCTATAATCCAGGCAGCGTATCACTGCCATGAGATGAAACAAAAAACACGTATACAAAGCTATCTATGGTATTATAAGGATATCCAACAGAATTCAAAAGTCCTTGGGTTAAAACTATTAAGCTTGTAGAGCTTCAAAGTGGAAAGGTACAACCCTTCACAGGCCAGCAACAGGTCAGTGCCTGTTACAGCGATGCCTCATCGTTCCTCTGGTAAATGACTCCTGGTTTGGCTGCCACGGCTGCCTTCATTCCCATCTACCCCTGCTTCTTGCCACAAACACAACACAGCAACGTGTTTGCTCGCCAAAATGAAAATGCAAACCCATACCACGTCCTCCTGGCTCTCTGGCCCAGCTTATGTGAATATGTTTTCCTAGTACACAGCATTCTACAGATTGGGGTACCATAGCGAAGGACAAACTGCCCATTCCCAGCATTTCTGCACAGCATTCCTGGGTTTACAGAGTCACAGTGATGTTTTCCCAGCAGTCACTCCAAAAGCAGCTAATAGTCAATGTTAGTAACTTATCTTCATCTCTAAGAAGGGAATGAACCCAAACCACTCTAGGATGAGAAGGCAGGTGGATTTCAGAGCTGGCTACATAGGATTAATAATCACAGAATCACAGAAGATGCTGAGCTGGAAGGGACCCATCAGGATCATTAAGTCCAGCTCCTGGCCCTGCACAGGACGTCCCAAGAATCCCACCATGTGCCTGAGCACACTGTGCAAATGCTTCTGGAGCTCTGTCAGGCTTGGTGCTGTGACCACTTCCCTGGGGAGCCTGCTCAGTGCCCAACCACCCTCTGGGTAAAAAACCCCTTCCTGATATTCAATCTAAACTTCCCCTAACTCAGCTTCATTCCATTTCCTCGAGTCACTGGTCACAAGAGTGAAGAGATCCTGCCCTGTCTTTGGCAGCACCCACTGCTCAGGGACTCCCAGAATAAGCGCTGCACATTTCAGCAATAGTTACATGAGACTGTTTCTACTTGAAACCTTAAGTAACGCAAGCACCACATTGCGAGAGCAAAGGGCTGCTACAGTCACGACAAAATGAACAGCTGCCACACAATTTGATGAAAGTGCCAGTTTCCATGCCAATACCACAATCCTTTCAATGAGGCATTTGGCCAACATATTAAAATCCTTAGACCATCGGGAAAACAACACAGTAATTCCACAGTAACAGCCCCAGCATGTTATGGCATCTATTGTTATTAAAAATACAGTAGATGTAGAATTACAGGTTACAAAAAGAGATGAGTATTTTTTTTTTAGTTTCAGAAATTACAAAGCAAAGAAGATAAATGTTTTTGTAGTAATATGACAGGCGACATAAACCGTAAGAAATTTGACAGCTGCATATGCCAAACTCATACGTTTACTAAGAACAAGTCTGTACGAGACCTCTGAGGCAGAAGTTCACAGATGCAGCGTTGAAGTCAGTGTTGAACGGCGATGGTGGGTGGAAAACCATAACCAGCAGGCAGCAGGGCTTTGCAGTTGTTTTGCAGGCAGCTCAGAATGGTGAAGTAAATAAACAAATAAGTGAAACTGAGCCAGAAGCAATTTGTGATGTGCAGTGTGACTGGCTGTCATTCAGAGCTGGCTCATCTGCTCTTCGAGTGGATGGATTTGACTTGAAACTGTTCCATGCATACATGCACAGAAAGTTTCCACTAAATCCACGTAGACTAAATAGAGCACCTAATGAGGCTTAAAACTTAACTTTTCACCTCTCTGAAAAGCATACCTGCAGTACTGTTAAAGCTGACCACAAAAGCCAACTTCAGCCACACAGTGCAGAACACCAGACCCAACAACCAAAGTGCAGTGGAACAGGATGGTCCCAAAGGCACCAGCACTTGTCCAGCTCCTTCATGAGCTGCACAGAAAAGCAGCACCAGCAAAGCATACTTCATTCTGGGAGGAAGTCTGCATTTTTGGCAGCTGAGCTGACTAAAGGCCTGGCCAAACACAAGCTGATGCAAAAGCGGAGATGGGGCTGCCCTCTGCAGCAGCAACCAGGCAGATGTACTGCGCAAACCCATTTTTAGATGCTCTTGCCTGGAGTATCGAGGATCTGAACTCAATAACCTGAATCCCTTCTGTTATGTGCTTCTACACTCCACTGTGTGCACAGAGCGCAGAGAGCACAGAGCTGACCCGGCACAGGCTCTGAATGATTGTAGTTGAACAATCCATAGCAATCACGACTTGTTCGCTAAAGAATTTACAATTGCAATCAGAACCTCTCTACAACCCCTGGGAAAAATGATCAAGAAGAAATGAAATAGGCTTTGTTATATCCACGAACAATAACGTAAAATAACATCAACTAGAAATAAAGACAAATACTAGGCAGGCTAACAACAAATGGAGTTTTCATTTCTCACTGGAGCTATTTTTAGATGCATTCATATTTAAATACGAAGGTAATTTCCCAGTGCAGCTGTTAACAGCTCTTCCTGAGCTTCTCTTGGAGTTTGGGTGTTGCATCTGCTGGTATTTGCAAGGCAAACTTCTGGTTTCAGTGCATTAGAAGTACAAAAGCAGATGTTTCAAGCATCACCTTCAAAAATCATACTTTGCATCTCAGGGGGTACTATGGTCAATTTATTTGTAAAAGGTTTGAGGTTTTATGTACAAAACTATGTTGCTATTGTAACAAGCATCTCGCGTGGTTTTTCATCTGCCTAAAGACACGCTGAGGTACATATCAGGTGAACAAAACCTATAAATGATGTGCTAGTTTAGGCTGCTAGGGGTTTGAGAAATGCATGATTTTAAAGAATCATTGCTAAGGTCAAGAACTACTCCAGTTTTAATGAGGGACTCTGTCTACTTCTCTCATTCAAATGAGGATTTTATATTTTTTTTTTGTCAATAAGTGGTAATTAAATAGTTCTCACACATTCTACTGTATCTGAAAGCCTGCTTATGTGGAGAGAGATACAGTAATGCTTTAATTAGGACTACAGACATACCATATTTGATTCAGATCATAGGTCCAGCTAGCCCTGTCAATACCACCACCATGTAGTTTTTGCTTTCACAGCAATGTGCAAAACTGAATTTTGCACCTTCTTTGTCAAAATACCTGAAGATTAGAAATGGATTTAAGTTCTGGTTTTAAAACCCATCTAGAGTACCAAGCAAAGAAATGAAAAGCCAAGCCACTCAAGAGCGTATACCACTGATCTCTCTATCCCATGGCATCACTTACACTGTAAATGACTGTGCTACAGGCCTTGCACTTAACCTGCTGTCTCGGCAGAGCAAGGCCTGCCTTTGACCTTTTTTACAGCTCCTCTCCAAAGGGAATAGAGACGAAGCCTCTGGCATCAATGCCACAAACCTTCAGTGCAGAGCAGTGGGGTTTAGGGTGGAGAAGCATTTCTAGGTTTAGAAGTAGAAGACTGACGGTGAAGCAGCTTTGAAAATCTTTTTCCCCACCAACAGATTGGATACAAAGCTACTACAGTGTAGACCACTCTTAGAGGAGACTAAAATATGCTCAGCTGTGTACATGAAAGGCAGGAGTTTGGTTTTCTTACTTTTAAGGTGAGAGGAGAAACAAGGAACCCAAAGAAACAAAGCTGCTGTTGTCACCTTCTCAGGCAAGTCGACTCTTACGTGCTGCACATCACACACAGCTACATCCATCCCGAGGTCAGCCAAAATGCCTTTGTTTTCCTGAGTCACAGAGCTGAAGGTCTCTTATGGGTTCCTACAGGTTACTGCCATTTGGGGCTCCCAACACTTCCCCCAAGGCCTTGGGATTGGCAGCAGCAATTAGTGTGTGTTCACCAAAGGCCAAGGAACAAAACCTTTGAGGAAGGAGATTAAAGATGGATTAAGGAAGGGAAGAAGAAAAAGAAAATATACAACACTGCTCCAGATACGAAGCTTAAAATGAATTTCAGATCCTGATTCCCATGAAAATTCAGCCTCTTAGCACTTCAAGGAACCTCATCCTCAGTAGCAGCAAGTCATACCCACTAAATAATGCATGTCCATCACCTGCTCGAAGTAATTCCCAGGTCTCAGGCCTTCTCCTCACTTCCCTGCTTACCAGCAAGTTCTGGGCAGACACCTGGTAGGGGAGAGCTTCTCTCACTCCTCAGTGTCCCTAGTCATTCTAGGTGTTGGAACTGGGTGAAAACTGAAGAGGGATCGCTCTAGGAAGACCTGGGAAACCCTCCAACTTGAATGTGCTTCTGAGACTCAAAGGAAATAGGGTGCCTCTGCTAAGCATGCCAGTGCTTTAGGAATGAGATCTCCTTTGCATTTGAGGTAAATTCTAAATGAAATTTCACGGGTAACAAGTAAAATCACTATTAATAATGTACTACAAGGAAAGGAAATGTGAAAGAACACACACATATGCCTTACAACTATCTTTTTTTTCTGTTTAGCTTCAAGGATCTTTCCACAGCACATTCAGCCAGCAGATGCTGAAAACACGCCAGCGCCCACACCAATTCACGCAGATGGTGCTGGTGCAGTTGACTCTTGTACAAAAGTTACTTGTTTTCTCAACTAAGATAAAGTTTCTGCATGTGTGTCCTTTTCCTGAGTCAGAATTTCATCAAATGTAACTACGTTTCTCACGGCCAGGAAAATTTCAAAATTCCTGTTAACTCACTTTTAATGACCATATCAACCCATAACTTTCTGCCAACCCCATTAACTGCTGCTGTGCAAAGCCATTCCTGAAACACCCTCTCTTGCTGAACAGAAGAAGACAGAAAAATAACCCCTGCTCACGACTAAATAAATCTGTTCAGACAATGTAAACTTCGTGCTTCCTGAGAATAAACACTTTTGAGTTATTCATATATTCAGCACTGGCACAGCCTTTCATAATTTCAAACCCAGGTATTACACAAGCAAATCAGCAAATGCACAGACTCCGGCTCATTGCTAGATGTTAACACAGACTAGACACAAACAACTAGGGTGGTGCATTTGGCCAAAACAGTGTGCTAATGCTATGATTTGATTTGCCTGCAAAGCAGGGGGTGTACATTTTTGCAGAGATTACAGATCACCACCTAATGCCTTCAGCAGCACTGTATCCCCATACACTTGCTTTGAGTTTACAAAGAACGCTCAATATTCAAATTGGGGAACTCATACATTATGCAGCTGCAGAAAACTTGGCCACTGTAATTTTACCAGATTAGACCTAAGTGAAACTGCTCAACTAATAGGAGGAAGGAAAGAAAATAGGAAACTATCTAACATGTAAAAGGGGCCAAAGAAGGACAAGGAGAGAGAGGAAAGAGTTCAGCAGAAGCAGCTTCTCCCGGCATAAGATCGATGCACAAAAAGCTGGAATGTGAATGTTCCCATGTGGGTTGATGTGTGGAGAAACAACTACTGGGCACTGCAGGAGGAGGAGAGGAGGTGGGTAAGAGGCAGGGCATATGCAGAAAGCCTGGCAGAAGGAGGATGAGTACAGTGGGAGGGAAGACAAAGGCGGAAAATCCTCTGGGGCTATCAGGAAGTAAAAACAAAGAGAAGGACCCGAACTACTTTCATGGCCTGAAAACAGACTTGAGAGAAAGCATGTAACTTTCAAGCTTTCAGAATAAACCTGTGAAGAACTGAGATTTATGAAAACTGTATAGAAAAATTTAACAAGAAACACGAATTTAGCCCAAATGATTGTCTGATCAGTATTTAAACGGGCAACAGCAGGAGCAGCAATGAGTTCCAACACTAACAGGGAAAACAGGAACATGGACAGAAAGGAGTCATCCACCCCAAGCCTCTTCTTAGCAAGTCCTAAATCACTCCTGCCTCGCATGTATCTCTATCCTCGAAGGCTGGCTCTAGGCAACTGTTGCATAAGCAGCAAATAAAGCTCCGAGAAAGAGCCCAAGGCCAAAATTGCACCAGATTTTTTTTCTGCCATTTCAGAAGGTTTCAGGTTGTTTTTTGGATTTTGTTTTTTTACATATTTCTGTACTACTGGAACCTTTTTTATATAGGCAGGTGTAAAAATGCATTTACCACTTTGCTCAGCTCAATATAGGCCTCACCCATAAAAACGTGAATTTGCAAATGCAGAAATACCCTGAGGGCAGAACAGCAGGTTTTTTCCTTCACAGGATTCTTCCTCACACACACAAGACATTACTAACAATCTCAGTTAAGGTTTTCAAGGTTGTTTTGGAGGAACACTATTTTTCCTCCCTTTAACACACTTTCAAAGCCATATCAAGTGAAAGGAAAGTCTATTCTGTTCTGACAGCATCACTTACTTTGTCAAGTAAGCAAAGAAAACCTCCATGTGCTTCATAGCTGTGAAGGAGTTAGCACTTTTTCTCCTAAAAATGTTGTCATGGTGGCTTCATGGTTTGACATCTAAGAAACAGAGGAAACTGCCTTTTAAATACAAATATCAAGTTTAAGCATTAGGAGCAAACTTTCCTGGTATGGACTTTACATAGTTGGCTTTCTTTACCCGTTGCAGTAAAAAATAAAAAATAAATACCTTACTCAAAGGCCTTGCAATTTCAAGTACCCTATTAAGTTACTTAATTTTGCTATCCATAGCACATGATCTCACAAGCAAAGCTGTTTATTTGCCTTAGGGAAAATACAGATGTGATTGCATCACGGGTGTTTCTGAGTTGACAGGGCTTTTCCCTGGGGCTGTTTAGGAGAGCTGGAAAGAAGAACAGGGAGAAAGCATAGAGAGAAGAGGGAGGAATGGCAGAAAACACAGGTGCAGTTCTCTAACCTCCTGGCCTTTATAGAGAGACAAAATAACCACAATTACAACTATTATCTCTAACATTCCTCTGACAGGGGAAAAGGAAGAAGCACACTTGAGCCCACCTAATTGTAAATGAGTATTTAGTTTTAGACTCTTCGTACCTTTTTAGCTCTGCTGTGAACTGTCTTGCATGATTACACTCCCATTTTTGTTGCATTTGATACAGAGCTGCTGCACCAACTTTGACAAGTTACTCTATGTACATACACAATGCTGAAAGATGAATTTGACAGGCATTTGTATTTGGAAGGCATATATCCAAAACTGGGTTCTAATTCTGAAATGGTTCAGATCATTTAAAGACTAAAGTCTAATATAAAACGCAGTATGTATTTGTGGAGAAACTCTACTTAGTGAATATCAGGAAACCTTACAGAACACGTCTCATACTGAAGTTCATATATCATAGTGTCCTCTTTCCTTACATGTCTCTACAAATCAGCCTATGCCTAACTTGGATTTGGGACAGCTTGCTTTGGAAAATCAATATAACCTCATAAAAGCCTGAAGCTAAAACCCACTAACATTCATTTCAGCTTATTCCATGGAATATCAAACTATTACTCTCAGCTTTATCTGACAGATATCTGTCCTTGAGATGCTCAACGAAGCAAGGGTTCAGTTTTGATTCTTGAAGACAGCCAGCCCTCTCCCTCTTCACTGAGGATGAATGATCTCAGATTCAATTTCACTTCCCAGCCAAGGTGTTTGGTTTCTCAACATTTCATAAATGTCTTACCCAGAAATGTGTATGACTGGAACCTGATCTACAGGAGGACAAAGTATATCCAAAAAGCCTGTCAAGTCACAGGGAGAGTTATTCAGGTCAACCTTTGGCTGAGGGAGTTCCCAGAACTTCAACTCTTATCACACTGTCAGGATGCTCAGGAAAAAAACCCCAAGCATTATCATTAGCACGTAGACCTAATAGCACCTTACAAGAGTGTGTTATAAACTTGCAGTAAAATTCTGTGAAACGCATTATGTAGTGTGAGTACTCTGAATTTCCCACCCGACACCTTTTAAACCCTCTCAGCCCATGAAGCATTAATGAGATTACTGTGTCTTCCGTAAGGTAATTTCCCTGTAGGTCTGACAAGAACTTTAATCTCAGTGTCATGAGCATTAATTAATTCTATAAACAAAATACAAGTAAAACACTATTTTAACTTAGAAATTCAATTAAAATCTCTCATTATATTCCTAGGCTTTGTCACGTCTGTGTTAAATATTCATATTTTTATTCCCAACATGTGAGCAACTCCATCCTTATTAACAGAACTTCTCCACTCTCCTGGAAATGAAGACACCCTGAATTTCTAAATTTCAAGAAAAAGATGGAGAATGAGGTCAAAATCTCCATGTGTAACAGGTTTTTTGTGGAGATTATTTTAAAGGCTACCCACGTTCTTAAGAAGTATATTTATGGAGTTTACATAAAAGAATACAGTCAAAAATCTGCTTGCAACAGCACATTAAAGACCTTTCAATGCTCCAGAGCAGCTGTGACCCGGCAAAATCTAATTATTTTTCACATGCCCTTTGGAATTCTCTAGGAATATGTACTGTAATTTCTAACCAGTGCCATAAGCACTGGGCCAGCCTTGGAATTAAGCTGAGAGATAGCTGGATGAGTACCATATACATCTTTTATGAGCATCCCACAGATCTGTGTTAAGGCTTAGCAACATGGCACAGCAACATAACCCTGGAATCTGTTAACTAATACAGCTAAGTCAGGCATGAGAAATACCAAATACACAACATTTTTGAAAAATACTACTATAATCTTAAAAGAATCTCAGTTTGAAAAAAAAAATCAACAGGATAGCTGCAGCATTTCCAAACTCTTGGCATTTCCACGGCCCACTATTCTGTCCCACATGATGAGGCTCGGGCATGCTGTAGTACCAGATGTATTACTGTTCGTATAAGACATGTACATATGCATCCATATGCTTATAACGTGCTAGATGTGCATTAAGATGTATATGCAATACAGCTGATTATTCTGAGCTGGTTAGGGCACAGCTCACTGCCAGGACTATCAATACAGACAATTGCACCTTACCCTGAAGTCAATTTATTATTAGTTTTTACTCTCTTCAGGCAAAGATTAGAATTGAAGTGACAGCAAAAAAATCCTTTTCCCTCCTTATCAAGGAAAATCAATCCAGAATTTTTTTTTCAATTAGTAGAATAAATACAGCATGTATATAACACTTCATACATCTAAGTATCAAATACATCAAGCGGCATTCAAAAATTTATTAAAATTCCTCTTGAGAAAGGATGAGGTTTGACACTTTTTAGTTTGTCTGCTTTTGTTTTTGACAGAAGATAAACAACAGTGATTGAAGTATTCAAACTTTACACAGAAGGTGCACCTATATGGCAGTTTCCATAGGATTTACAGAAGTCAAGCCTTCTTTGAAATTAATGGAGCTTGATCTTGCAGTCTTCTCATTCCAGCAAAAAGTGCAGCTGGAGGATAACTAGGATAAGCGGAGAGAGTTTTTGGGAGCCTGCCTTTCCCCAGACATTGCCTCTGTGCTGGAGAACATACTGGTCAAAAAACCCTGCATGAAGTGGCCAGGATCACTTGTGCACGGCTAATGCAGAGAACAGGATGCTCACGAAGGCAGTAGCTGTCTTCTGGGAAAAAACCCTGTTTGATGGAAAGTTTTTAAAAATCCAAAACAACAGAAACATCAACGACATCTGCCTAAACCAACACTACTTGTGTGCTTGCAAGCTATGGGTAAAAGAAACTGGGTTTTATGAAAAACCACCTGGGGAAGATGTTTTCGAGTTTGCCCTTCAACTACCATAAACTTTTGGTTGTGTTTGAACAGCAGAAACTTTAGGAAAAATCTCTAAGGACTTCAGCCTAGCCAGGCCACAATCCCCCTCAATCTCAGTCCTGCTGAGCAAGATAAGGTATCTCACGGTGAGCGCTGTCCCGGGTGGAGCAGGAACCAGCAGTTCGCATCCACTCAGTGATTCCAAAAAGAATTACCTCGGGAAACCCTCAAATCTTCCAAAGCTGCCATAGCCTGCAACACCTTACAAGAAGTGCCACAGCCAGAGAGATGCCAAGGGAGTGACGGCACTCACAGATGTGGCGACAGGGACTGAGGAAATTTATTAATTTATTTGTGTTTTAGATAGGTTTTTTTAAAGCCCCTTCATGAAACTCGTGGCCTGTCCTGGTCCTTGGGCCCAAAAGCGGGGAACCGGGATCACCTGCCCAGCCCAAAACCAGGCACTAGGGGAAGAACTGGGGGATGAAGGGGAGCCACTGTCCTCCCGGCATGGCCACTAGCGGCACCACCGCTTCTCTGCCACGGAAAGAAAAGGGTAAAGAAATGATTTTAAA
>VXBT01007383.1:0-32528 GCA_013400235.1 Oriolus oriolus | reverse complement strand
AAAAAAAAAAAAAAAGCCGAGGCGATGCGTTCGCGCCCCTGCGCAGCGCTGCCCCCCGCACCACAGAGTCTGCGGGCGAGAAGATGGGCAACAAAATGGTTGCACGGAAAGAATGCAACAGGCCCAAATTCCCGCCCCGACGCCCCACTTTCTTTGGGAAGAAGAGCTGGCTCATAATCCTCCTGCCATTTCATAGGTCCTCGCTTAGTTCTAATCAACTTTTCAGCTGTTTTCAGTGTATCAACTAATTGTCTGCCCTCGTACAGACGCAGCTAATTCATTTATAGATGGCTTGCAAATAAATAGTTCAGCACGTACTTCGTTGTACACCTTGCCTCTACGTGATTCTGACCCCAAAATCGTTTCAAGACTGCTGGATGTGCCAGAATCTTTTGTTTTAACCCTTTTCCTCAAACGCAATTAGGAGCTGCAACTTAGTTGATCAGGGAAAGCCCGTGTATTCCTGCATTTCCCAGCGCAGCGGTCCTGCTTCCCAGCATCTGCCATAGCTCACAGCACCCAGGCACAGCTTTCTGATTTCGGGGTTGGTTGGTTGGTTCTTTTTTTTTGATTCCTGCTTAGTTTCCAAGCTCATCCCCTCGGTGAATAAAAGCTCAGCTCTTGCACAGACAGCTGCCTTTCTGGCTCAGTCTTGCTCTTTGAGGTCGCCTCAATTTTAATCTCTCTGACCGCAAAGGGGTTTGAGCTCAACCCTGGCACATCCAGGCAAAGTTGCGAGGAGTGTTGCAAGCGCGAGGACGAGTGTGTGTAATTAACTAATACATGGAATGCTGTTACCGACGGGTTATTAATTTGGGCTGAAGGCAAGTCGCTTCCCTTCTGCAAGGGACCAGTTCTGGTCAGTTAACTGAGTGCAGTGGGATATTTTCTGCACCAGATTCACACCAAAATGCAGAATTACTTTACAATTAAATCTTATTCCTGCACGTCAGCTGAATGCATTTTCTCTTTGCCTCTTCAAAACAAGAAGATTCACGTTTTGCATTTCCATTTAAATTGTTTATACAAAGAAAAAGTGTACAAAGGGGCTGAAAATGTTCAGACTTTAAAAAAGCAGTTCATTATCCTGACCCCAATTTCCTTGTCTAAAATATACTGTCCAAAAAGATAGAAACATCAGTTATGCTCACCATCTATTGCCTGGGGATATGGCATCTTAATGAAGGTTTCTTTGAATTAGACTGAAAAATGCATTTGTCAATTCAAGTGTATAAAGAAAAGAATTATTTGCTATAAAAAAGAAAAATCAGTCTGTGTTTTCCTTGTCAGTATATGCCATGCATTAGGTCATACTTAAGAGGTTTCAGTGCCCTTCTCTCCCTCAAAAGAAAACCCACCTTCAAGTTTCCTTTAATTTATTCCAAACCCATACAATACAGCCTTGTTTAAGATAAGGTTTCATATATTTCATAAACAAAAGGTATACCTGGGTTTACAGAAAGCCAATTGTCCTAAAATATACTGAGGTTATTCTAATCCTTCTACTTCAGGCTGCTATCAAGCTTTTTTATTTTTCCATCCACATTTAATCACTTCTAAAAGCTGTATTTTTTCCTGTCTTCTGTGCTCCTCCTGTATACCAGAAACAGTGACAGCCCTTAGCATATATTTAAAATGCTAATTCTCTTCTTTTTTTTTTTATACACTTACACCATTTTAACTGGAGAACAACCACATAAATACTGAAAGTAATCAGCATGTGAAATTCTGTAAACTCTCTGAAAGAGTGATTTATTTCTTTTTTTTTTTTTTAACTCCCTCCTTTGCAGGCTGCCTCTGTTTTTCTCAACAGGAGACTTTGTTGTAATTAAAGCAGAGGAAACTGGACAGCAGCAAAAAACATCTGACTTGTGGCTCTTAAAAGCACAGGTTTTGTAGCATGTACCACCCCCCAGTGGGCAAAAAACTCTGTAGTAAACTCACAGCGAGCTTTGATCTCCAGAAATAAAGTGGATATGTTTTAGAGCAAGAAAAAAATAAAGACGAGTTTCTGGGTCGGGGTTTTTGGCATTTGTTTTGGTTTGGTTTTTTCCCTCTGTCACCAGTAGCTAAAAGTTGTCGGATATTGTGTAAGGCAATGGTGACTAATCGAAGCAATTGCTGGAGTTTGCGAACTTTGCAGTTGCAGTTATTTGAAGTGGCTTCAGTTGGGAGATGGCCATCTTTGTCTCCTTGGAGCAGGAAGCATGGATGCTAATGGCTAGTTAGCTCTCAAGTTTATTCCTTAGTCACTTCAAAGCACAGGAATGCACAGAAGAATTAACATGTGATTGCTTACATTTATTTTTAATAAGCAGCCAAATACCACTCAGGGCAGGAATCTTGAAAAGTGTTCAGTACACATCTTATGGCATCACTAACTCTCTTCTGCCTTTCACGAGCTGTAAGAATCCAAACATTCTTACAGCTTCACATTCTTTCTAATTTTTTGAGGAGCAGATTTAGTAATCAGGAGATGAGCAAACAACTGCTTTAAAAAGGAAAGAAACAAAACTACTGAAACTTTCTCTGGTGTTTAAGTAATGTTTTTACATGTCTGGAGTTTTGTGCCAGAAACTCCCTATCAGGTATAATTCTACCTAAACTTGTCAAGAGGGGAAAAATAGATTTTTTTCACTTGAAACAATGGCAGCATTTGTTCTCGATTCTTTTATTTAATGCCCAGACAAGTTACCTCAGCAGCAGCTCTCAAAAGAAAACCTAGAAGCCATAATTGGCTAAACTCAAAGAGCACTAAAACACAAAACAAAAATCCATTGCAAAAGACTCCCCCTCAAAGTGTTTTCTTAACGTGCAACCTTTCCTGCAGCAGAGTAGTCAAAACAAGAGAGGGAGAAGGAATGGAGTAAGAGTCTGGGTCGTTTCAACCCAGCATCTTCAAAACTAGGAAAGATTTTAGAAGTAAACTTCAGAAGAGAACCACTCATAGTTCACTTCCATCCTCTACAGCAAATACTGGTTTGGCTGATCTTAGGTGTGGAGTCAAGCTTTTACTCAGAATTCATTTCTAAGTCAGATTTACTTCCCTCAAATGAGGGAAGATCACAGAAAAATTTGCATTTTTTAAGACACTTGAGTTAGACTTAATAAGACACAAGCAGTATTATTCCTACTGCACAAGAAGTCACAAGAAGTGGGAGCAAGTTTTCTGCAAGTAAATGAAACCTCCAACAAAAATAAAAGAAACAACAAAAAAAGTTTCACCAACACGCAGTGATACAGCCTGACTGAAGGGCTCACTCTCACTTTAACAAACTCCTTTGCATTTTTTACCCCTTGGAAAGACAGCTAGAGGACCTTCTGCTTGCCTAGAGCCGAACAAAAGACTGGGGCACCTTCCTGAAATATGATGATCGTGGAAATTGCAACTCCTAGACAGGGTGCTTAGAAAGCATTTTGCTGTCACTATCAACTAACCCTGAGTAAAACACTTAAAGAAAACAAAGTGAGGACATTGTTTTAAGTCTAAATTAGCACTGTGGAACTTCTTTTTTTAAAAAAAACAAGCTGGTGAAGCTATTTAAGCTGCAGCGTGACCTTTGTAAGCACATCTAACATTATAAGCAGTAGATGGACTTCACAAGTATTTTAAAAAATAAGCACATTTAGTGTTCCTGATCTGTTTCAGATTCTAAACAAATACAAAGCTAATTCTGGAATAGAAGTACACTGGTTAAGTAAATTGGCTTATCAAGTATGTATATTCTAGTGGTGGCTCTGAATGATAGTTTTGTCATTTATAGCCTAAAAATACCCAGTAGTTTCCCTTTCCTCTGTTGCTTTGATGGTAAGAAAGAAGCCACTGAGCTACCAGAGTTCCTGCTGGAGAACACAGAGGTAGATTAGAAATTCAAATAAGCATTGTGTGACCTCAAGTGAGGCAGGTCTTGATTTTATTCACATTTTATCACAGCCTGGAAAGAAATCTTTCATGCTGTTTTTAGAAAAAATCCCAACTTTTCAAATATACCAAAACTATTTATTTTGTTAAGCCATTGCCTGCCTCCAGTACAGCGAGTGCAGCTGGACTCTGTACTTTAGAGTAAATACAGTGTTCTTCTTAGGTACTTTTTTTTTTCTATAGCTCAACTTAGGTTGAACATTTTAAAATGAGATGTCCCCTTAGCTGTACCACAGCGATAAGTCCACATACGAGGCCCACACATTCCTACTATCTCTAGTAATTCACTTGCTTACACAGTCCCAGGAAAACTAATTTAACCATGTGGTTCAGCAGAGTTCAGGAAAACATTCAGCTCAGAATAAAGAGCAAAAAGGCTGCTGTTCAGTTTTTCCAATGTTACTTTTGTTACCAAAAAACAAAGAGTGATTTTTGCATTTAAAAATTAATTTTAGCACAGAGTTTCTAAAATCTGGTCTGTTCAAAAATAATGGCTTCTTTCAAAACCATGTGTCCATGAAGCCTCTGAATCTGATGTTGCAGAAACCTGGACACAGTGTCTGTACCAGTGGGGGTCACTTTTCTTTTCACCCTGCCGGATCAGCTATAATGACTTGGTGTCAGGGAATATTTAGAGACAGCTCAAGAAGAGGAAAGTTGGAGGATGGCAGCAGGATTCCCTTCTTCTCTGTAGACAGATCACTGGAGCCTTTGATATGCAAAAACACTGTTTTCAGCTATGGCTTGAGATATAAAAGGGAAGTGCGAGATATCAAACAATCAAGACCTGAAGAAAACTATTCTAAGTTTAGAAAAGGGAGTGGGGGGTATAGTCTTAATCCACATTTTTGAAACAGTGTCGTCTTCTCCAAAGAGACCTTTTCTTTTTCTTGCTCTTGTTTTCATGTAATTTTGAGAGAAGGGATAAAAAAAATTCCAGGAACTTAATGAGCTTTAGTGCTTTCATTTTAATCCTACACATTACTTCTATTATAATAGTGGCAATAAATGAAGAGATGACTATGAAATGAAGCACAGAGGAAACAGTTTATGTGCTAGAAAGGTAAAACAAATTAAGTTACTTTCTGTGTGTGCACGGATCTATGTAATGTATGCATACTAGAGCCAACGTTTTGCTTAATACTAACAAGTTTTTTACAGCTCAGAGTTCTAAAGAAAATTTATGATTTTAAGTACTTAAAAGTTATTGTAGCCTTCAAAGGCCTATTAAAGGAATTTATATTCCTATTTCACCAGACCCTTCCAGAAAACACCCTCTATCACGATTTCACATTAGTTCCTAAGAGATACCATTTTTTTTCTACAGCTGTTAAGCTGCTGTTTATATCAAAGTTTTAGAAGCAGAGCCTGGGCTTCTTTCCCCAAACACTTGAGTAATACAGAGCAAGAAGACTAGACACTGGAAGAATACAGAGCTTTTTTGTTCTATTTCATAATGATTATATAATTTACCCAAATTACATAAGTTACCAATAAACATGCATTCCCTTCTATTCTAAAATGTGGCCACATAGATCGAGTTTTTGCCTTAAATAAAGCATACATAAAAATACATACTTATGCCATAGTGGGGGTCTCATTTTGAGTTCTTATTTTCACTGGACAACTGCTGAAAACAAGGTGCTGAAAATGAAGTTTAGAGGAGCACGAAAGCAGCAGCAGAGGAAAGTCCTTTTCACTCCCTCACTGGACAGTCACACCATCTCTCAAGTTATGGGGGGCTTTGGGGGTTTTTTTAAATGGTCCACATTTTTCTATGAAAAACAGCAGCAGAATTTGTATCTATTTAAACAACTTTGTATCACTGCATATTCTGCATTGCTGTAAGGAGTATGACTGGTCTGTTTCGTAACAGACTTGCTACAAACTGCAAAAGATAGTTTTAAACCAGAGAGCATTTGTGTTTAGGTCAAGTATTTTATGGAGGACCAGAAGCTGCTCTAGTTTTGCTCCCAGGAAGGCAGCTAAGCAGGCATTACTCAGCACGCTGTTCCTGCCAAGCATTTTGGTTCTGAGGATTGTGCTCCGTCCCTTGGACAAACGTGAAGTCACGAAAGGGAAAAGCAAGTAAACGTTAAGGATTTGTTTAATTTCAGATTTAAGCACTTTTATTTCAGACATGCTACCTACAGGCTCTCAGGGAGCACAAAGTAGCCCAAGTTAAGAATGCTGTTTAAAAAATAATTAGAATTCTGTATGAAATACAAACAAAAGAAATAATATTCTTCTTTTTTGAAATTTTACAGACTAAACTCCCCATGTATTACCAAAGAGCTGACAGAGATGCCTAGCTAGTCCCTAGCTCAGAATTGGCATGCTGCAAATGGGAAATATTCATACAATATTTTAGCAAAAACGCTTCCCCTTTCACCCAGTAACTATTGAGCAGTAATTAGCTCCCTTTACACTTAAAACCAAGGAGAGGATCATCATCTGTCTCTATGTACCAGGAACACAAAGCAAGCAACCATTTTGGCTTCCTCCAAGGAGGTAACACTGGCATTTGACATCAGGTGAAAAACATAATTTACAAATATTTTGTTACTCTCTGCCTTTATTTTTCTACTGAAACAAGGGAAAATACAGTTCCAGGAAAACATTTTCTGAAAGAGCTCTGTGTATTTTGCTGAAATACCAGTGCTTTGGGGAAACAAGGTGTGCTACTCATGTGTACAGGGGATGCAACTCTTAAAACTAGTGTACACCAGTTGTTATTAATTCCATTTTTTTTGTTTTTACTTTTGCAGGACATTAAGAGTTCGAGGAAAGCATTCAAAGGGGAGTTTTCTGGGAAGGAAATAATATTTTTGTGGGGGTTTTTTATGATGAAGAAAACCATCTGAATTGCCTGATGTGTCTATGGTAGAGTAACTTGCATTCTTGCAGCACAGGAGGAATTCTTTCCTGCATTACAAATTTGGAAGAAGTGTTAAAAAGTGAGAGTCGGAAAATGGTTCTCTCAAAGAGGTGTGGATGTATCAGGATGTAGCTACTGTACAAAGGTCATACTTGGATGATTCTGGATAGGAAAACACATCCCTTTCCTGACCTCCTGAAGAGGCTGCAATCCTTCGAGCCTCAGCATAATGAATGGTTTCTATCACGCGGTGCTGAAGTTCCCTCCTCTGACTACTACGCTGCACAGAAGAGTTTGTAAGAGTTACAAAGAAAGTAATTCCTGCTAAAGGCATTAAACCAAACAAAAGAGGTTCTTCATTCACAGACTTTACATGAGGACAAAAATAGAGGAAAGCTGAAGCTTTTCTACACCGGGGCCTGGTGTGCTTATGTACCATGATAAATCTTGGTTGGAATGCTCACTGAGTATCGTGCCAGGAGCCAGGAAACACACGCCACCACCAAGGACCATCTGAGTAAACACCATCGAGAAAAAACTGCTTCATGGAGTAAACCATAAGAGTGACTGGGCAGAAAGACACTCCTTTACTGGATATCCTCAAGCACAAAATTTACTCATACCTTTAAATACGGTAGGATCAATATTAATTTCTTTTCCTTTTCATGCCTCTGAGAATTAAGTTCAATTAATATATGAACCCATAAGAGAAAAGGTCGTGACACCGCTTAATGCATAGGTCATCTTGCAGGAGGTTCTCGCAACCCTAATTACAATGGTAATTGAATTATGTTGTCTTAAAAGCTATAAAAATGCTAATTACCTGAGCTCAGTGTACAAACACACTACCACTGCAAAGTACAATCTCAGTCTCAAGAGTTAATTTATACTATGCTACTAATAAGATGGGGAAATGTGGTTAAACCTGCCGAATAGACTCTTAGGGGTGTGCTACTTAGTAAGACAACTTTTGAGAATGACAAATATTTAAACATGAAATTAAGCATGTACTGAAGTATTTCATCCAGTGAACTAGAAAGCCATTGCTCTACCAGTTACCTGCCAGTTGTAACATTCGCCTTTCTGAACACTCACTTAAGCTTGAAAACCAAGCAAAGTAGTCCACAGTGTTTGTAAGTTACACACTGTGAAGCTGAGCACTTGGAAAGACTTGGGAAAAAGTCTTCACCGGCCCTGACTCTTTTGTCTGCATTTTATGCTTTGCCTTCAGGGCTTTTTTTGAACTTCTGAAATAGCTACCACTAGACTTGTGGGTTTGGTAAGGGTTTTATAGTTCACTTAAGGGCTCCTGGGGAAGTTAGCCGGCTTAGGAATTACTTCTTATCTTTCAGATATAGAATGATTTACCTGAACTCTGGTGTGACTTCATTTCTGTACTTACCTGGTATCTGTGAACAAAGATGGTCGGCACACATGAAATGTGAAGGAATCCTTAGAGTCTTGTTGCTTAAGCAGAACAATTCACAGATCAGACATACTTGACAATATTATTTTCAATCACTATGCACAATAACCTACTAAGTTAATTGAATAAGTACAAGTAGTAGAATTACTGTTGTAAGGAAAAGTAAGTAAAACACATCTATGCACTTGAATTTTGGTTTAATGTATGTTTCAGATGTCTTCTGTAATGCTGAAGTTGACTTTTTATTGCGGTTTCTTCACGGATGATCTGGATAATTTTGTTTGTTTGGTTTTTTTAGATTGTTGAAGATCAGAACTGTATACAAATCTCATCATTCCTGACCATGATTAGTGTTACCTGGAGCATCATCCTAGTTTGGACTAAAATAGGGCTGTTACTTGACATGGCACCTTATTCTGTTAGTGCCAAACCATGCCCTTCAGTTTGTCGCTGTGATGTGGGTTTCATATATTGTAATGATCGCGATTTGACGTCTATTCCTACAGGAATCCCAGAGGATGCAACTACCCTCTTCCTTCAGAACAATCAAATAAATAATGCTGGGATTCCTTCAGAACTGAAGAACTTGCTTAGGGTGGAAAGAATATATTTGTACCGCAACAGCTTAGATGAATTCCCCACTAACCTCCCTAAGTACATTAAGGAACTGCATTTGCAGGAGAATAATATAAGGACCATTACTTATGATTCACTTTCAAAAATTCCTTATCTGGAAGAACTGCATTTGGATGATAATTCTGTTTCCGCTGTTAGCATCGAGGATGGAGCTTTCCGGGACAACATCTATCTCAGACTTCTTTTTCTCTCTCGAAATCACCTTAGCACCATTCCCTGGGGTTTGCCTAAAACCATAGAAGAGCTACGCCTGGATGATAATCGTATTTCCACAATTTCTGAGCTGTCCCTTCAAGACCTTACAAATCTAAAACGCCTTGTTTTAGATGGAAATCTTCTAAATAATCATGGATTAGGAGACAAAGTCTTCATGAATCTAGTCAACCTTACAGAATTGTCATTGGTCCGCAATTCACTCACAGCTGCACCGGTGAATTTGCCGGGAACAAACCTAAGAAAGCTTTATCTCCAAGAAAACCACATCAACCGTGTGCCACCCAATGCTTTCTCCTACTTACGGCAGTTGTATCGACTAGACATGTCCAATAACAATCTTAGCAATTTACCTCAGGGTGTCTTCGATGATCTGGACAACATCACTCAACTTTTTCTTCGCAACAACCCTTGGCACTGTGGGTGCAAAATGAAATGGGTACGCGACTGGTTACAGTCATTGCCTTTAAAAGTGAACGTACGTGGACTGATGTGTCAGGCACCAGAAAAAGTACGTGGGATGGCTATCAAAGACCTCAGCGCAGACCTGTTTGACTGTAAGGACGATGGCGTGATAAGCACCATCCAAATCACCACTGCAGTACCAAACACATTATACCCGGCCCAGGGACACTGGCCCATTTCTGTGACCAAACAACCAGACATCAAGACTCCCAACCTAAATAAAAACTACAGAACCACAGCAAGCCCAGTACGCAAAATCATTACAATATTTGTGAAATCCGTAAGCACGGAGACTATTCACATCTCCTGGAAAGTTGCACTACCAATGACTGCTTTGAGACTGAGCTGGCTCAAGATGGGCCACAGCCCTGCCTTTGGATCTATAACTGAAACGATAGTTACAGGCGACAGAAACGACTATTTGCTCACGGCTCTCGAACCAGAGTCACCATACCGTGTGTGCATGGTTCCCATGGAAACCAGCAACATCTATCTCTCTGATGAAACACCCGAATGCATCGAGACCGAGACGGCACCTCTTAAGATGTACAACCCTACCACCACCCTTAATCGGGAGCAGGAGAAAGAACCTTACAAAAACTCCAGCTTGCCCTTGGCCGCCATCATCGGCGGCGCGGTGGCATTGGTGGCCATAGGGCTGCTGGCCCTGGTCTGCTGGTACGTCCACAGAAACGGGTCCCTGTTCTCCCGGAACTGCACCTACAGCAAGGGACGCCGGAGAAAAGACGACTATGCTGAAGCAGGAACCAAGAAGGATAACTCCATCCTGGAAATCAGGGAGACTTCTTTCCAGATGATACCAATAACCAGTGACCAGGTGTCCAAGGAGGAATTTGTAATACACACCATTTTCCCACCTAACGGCATGAATCTGTACAAGAACAGCCACAGTGAAAGCAGTAGTAACAGGAGCTACAGAGACAGTGGTATTCCAGATTCAGATCATTCACACTCATGATACTGAGGGACACGAAAGACTGGTTTGGGTTTTGTTGGTTTTTTTGGGTTTGCTTTGTTTTTTAAAGAAAACAAGAAAAGACTGACTTAACAGTTGCTGTTCTACTGCAAAACACTGGATTAAAAGACTGACAAAGCAATGTACTGTACATTTGCCATATAATTTATATTTAAGAACTTTTTATTAAAAGTTTCAAATTTCAGGCTACTGCTGCGATTAATGTAGTGGGAATACCTGACCACAATTCTATATTTTAGTATTTTTTAGTAATTTGTACTGTATTTTCCTTGCTAATATTGAAGTTACAGACCATTTAACTTTTGTGTTCTACTGAGTAAGATGACTTGTTGACTGTGAAAGTGAATTTTCTTGCCGTGTTGAGCAGTCAGAACATTCATCTGAGATCCTTGTAAGTGTAAGCACAGGCCATTTTTCACTTTGGTATCAATAAAATAATGCTGAACCTGGCAAATCAGGAAGATCAAAAAAAGTGGTTACAAAAACTCACAGAACTTTCAGTGTTGGGTCTATTACATCTGTAAACCACAACAATATTCAATAAACAAAAATGTGTGTAGTAATGGGCAATATCAGCTGTCTGGATATATCCATTCAACAGTGGTGAAGTCCAGTTTAAAAGAGAATAATCAAATTGATGACATGCATGAGACTGAAGCTTTTGACAAGTGTTTAATGAGGAATTTAAAAAAATGTGGTAGGCTCTACAAACCAAGGGGGTAGATACAGTTAAGGAATAGATTTTTGGTTATCGGAACCAGTGGTCTGTATATTACAGAGAAAATAGTGATGGATGCTCACAGGCATTTGGGAGACAAGGGCAGGAAGACAGAGACAACACTTTGAAACTGCTTTGAAAAGAAAAAGGGCTGAAAGTGCAGTTTCACAAGAAAAGAGTGCAGGACAAAACCCAAGGCAATAACAGCAAGGTCTCAAAACTGTAGTCCCAAAGATGAGCAGACAAATGGGGAATGCAGCTATTCCAAAGCATATACAGGTCTGTGTTCAGTATACTGCTGTTACAGTCAGGAATACTGCCCATTACTGTCACAGTTATCCAGAAATTCCTTGGTAGATCTTTAAGGTAACATGTTTCTTTCTGCCTTCCTGCTGAACTATGAGCTATTTCATGTTTAAACCCCAAACCACTCTTTGTTGCAATAATCATTCTGTTTCTTCAACTAAAAACCAAAGTGCTTTGTACGCCCTTTGGCCAGTTTTGTGTGTGCCTTGATCCAATGCTACATGTATCAAGCTTTTAAAAACAAAGAAAAAAGGAAATAATAAAATACCCACTTTTTCATACATAACGTAACTATGAAAAATACTGGTCTTATTCATTAAGGAAGTTAAAAAACTACTTCAAAATTATGCTGCACCTGTGCAGTGCACTGATAAACCCACTCGGAAGCTACTACTTTTCAGGTCATGAGCTTCACCTCTCTCTGTGTTCAGGTTGACAGTATTGTCAACTTGCAGGTTTTCTTCATTATTAACTACTTGGAAAAATAGTTTTCACAACAGTAAACAATGTGAACAATGAAAGAGAGGGAAGGCATGGAGTTACAACCCTATGAAATACAGTTTTTTTTAAAAGAAACAGCAAATGCAAAATATTTAATATTTCGGACAGCATCTCAGACAAGAAGAAATGTATACCAAATGCAATTCAATTCTATGAGAATTTTAGTAGTGCTTGGTCTGTCTGTTTCCCTAAGAGTAGTAAAGAATGGGAGATGAAAAGAAGAAAGAGTGACAAACACTGAGACTGACGGCTTCAGCAGTCAGCCTGCAAATGAACTGTCTACCAGGGATCCGTCTAACTGTGCAGACCCAAAATTTCCAGTAACACACTTTTCATCCTCATTTTCCAGATGTGCCCAGGGAAGTTCCTCTCCAAACTCCCTGTACCATGGAATTGTTGACACCTCACTTTCAAAAATGTCTCCTGCAGTGAGTCTCCTGAGTTTCCTGAGCAGTGGAGAAGCAGCACTGTGCTTCCTGACTCACCTGACACAAACCATGTCCTCTTTGCATGGAGCATTGATTGGGTCCATGGAAAGGGGAGTGTAACACTAAACAGCAGTGCTCAGCTCAGTGTAATGCACCAAACAAGACTGTTTTGCTCTGCTTCCCATCAGGTGCCAGTCTAGGGAAGGGCAAGAAAGCCAAGGCTGAGCATGTGCAGCCTCTTTATGTCGATGTGCAAAAAGCTTCCCAAGCAGTGAGTGGGAAAGGAAAACGCCACAGAGGGACTGGATGGAGCTGTGCTTTGTCTACACGCCCGCAGGGGGATCCCTGGTATCTGAGCCCATTTAATGGCTGGCTCACTGGCAAGACAGCCTAGTCCTTTGCCAGCAGTTCTCCAGTAACAAAATTAAGTAAGTTTTGTTGGATTTTCAAGCTATTTATATAAAAAAACCTCTCTCCCAGTTGTCTCCAAATTTATGTTGTGAAAAAGGTAAAACAACACTCATTGAGTACTTTGCCTTCTGAGGCACCAAAGCCAGAAGTGCCTGGTAACAGTATGTACCATCTCCAGTGATGCCATCCAAGGTTGTAAGGGTTTAAAAAAGTTGGCATTTGAAGAGGTAATTGTATGACAGTCTTAAGTAAAATGACTATTCATGTGACATTTTTGTCTGAGACAGTACGGTGTCAATCCAAAGCAACTTCAGTAAATCAGCCCAGTTGTTCCTACTTCACCTTCCACCAGCAAGGGTGAAAACATGGACAAGGCTCTGTCCTCCACAGGGAACCAGGTCAGGCTTGCAGGAGAGCTGGTGTCCTCTTACCACACATGAAGTCAATGCAAAAAATAGCACACTGGAGTGTACAAGACCTTCCTCAGGTTCTACAGAAACTTTTACTCCACACACATAATGTTAAAATTAATTTGGCAAGTGAAAAATTGCTTTCAAACTAAACTGGGTGTTTTTTCCTTTGGCTGTTTATACACATTTCTATTCCTCTCCATGTCAGGCCCATCTCTTCAAGACTCTGCTACTTATCGTAGTGCTGCAGTTGCTGCATGCAGTGCTCCCTAGCTCCATCATAAATCCCTTCTGTTAGATAGGTATATATGCAGGCAAGGCGGATTACTACAGTAGGCAGTTAACACATTTATCAAAATAACATTAATCCACATTAAATTTATCTCAGTTTTCGAATTCCGTGTTATTTCTGTGTACTGTTCAATATTTAATTGTGGAGCAAGGGGTGGGATTTTTTTCAGTGTTGCCTAAACCTATGTGCAGAGTTCACTTGATCAGTACCCTCCATATTCTAATACTATGCTAAGTATATTTTACATTCTTTATCATTGTCCCTTTTTTAATTTATACTGCTATCCTGAATTGCTCACAGTTCTGTTTTAACCTGAAAGCTTTGTCCAAAAACACGCTGGTACTTTGGGAACCATATTCATTTTGTCTCATCTTGGCACCTTCCAGAACTAGGGCGAGGAGCTGGACTCAATGATCCTGATGGGTCCTTCGAACTCAGCATATTCTATGATTCTCTGAGAAACTTGCTTCATTTAAAAGCTGTTATATCCTAGCCTTCTACCAGAGCCTGATGTGCAACAACTGTTGGGGTTTTTGTTTGTTTTTTTCTTCTGGCTTTAACAGTACCAAATTCAAAGTATTATGGTCTTGGAACACAGTTTCCATCTCTCCTGCTAATGCACTGGTGAGCATGCAAGCTATCTTGTGCCAATGCTGTACATATTGAATGTAGAGCAGCAAATGCAATAAAGCAAGAGCAAAAGTAATAAAGGCTTATTTGCTATTAAAATAATTTACTGATGACATAATGCACTACAGCACACATACAGACTTCCCTACTAAGAGGATGAAATTTTGCACATTCACCTGCAGCTGAAGTTGGATAACATCTTCAGAAGTGAGCTAGCAGATGCCATCTGCCTGGATTTATCCAAACCACATTTGTTTGAGATAGTTTTGGGCAGAACCATAATTCACACGGGTACCCTCCACTTTCAAAACACCTTAACCTTACTTCCAAATCCATATATTGTTTCAGCATCATGTTGGGACTGATCTTTGTTTAATTGTTTCTTTACTGATACCAGAACAGCCAGAGCTTCAAGCCAGCACTTAACGATCAGTGAATTTTTTTTTTTTTCAAAGCATAGAGTTACTCCACACCTGAGGAGTTTTGTCTTCTAAACTAGCCTAGAGTGGTTCCATCAGAAAGAAAAAGCTCACTGACTGAATTCAAACATCAGAATTTTTTTTTTTCTTTGCAAATGAATTTAATTTTGGGGTGGTGGATAAGAGTCCCACCCTTGTGATGAAATTAGAGCCCTTTCAAACACTCTGAAGGTACAACCATGACAGGTATTAAATTCTGGACACAACTGCTTTAGAAGTTTTTTCTTTTGGTAAACAGGAATGTTTGATTGAATAGTTATTTCATCAAATCATTTCCTGCTCCTCTCAAAAAGCATAGATAAAAGCAGAATGTGGATCTCAGTAAAATGGTGGCAAAGCAGATGATCAAAACAAGCATCACCTTGTTTTCTCAGCACCGGACATCAAGTAAGATACTCACAGCATGGTAGTCTTTAAATGATGGCTGAGGAACGTTTCTCCCCTGCGGGGAAAGCAAGACACTTCAAATGGGTGTTAAAAGAAATATTCTCTGGATTTTTGATGGTCTAAGACAAAGGCATGCAATACACATTTTGGCAACCAAGCAAATGTCCATCACGCATGGACATCATAAATGCCCTATGCCAGAAACCTGCAGGTCGGGACCGCAGACATGAATTTCCCAACTCCAACTACTTTTCAGAGCCCCTTTTTGTTTTCTTAGGATGAAAATGTAATGGAGTCACAGTATAGAACCCCTCAACATTAACAGCATGAGCTGAAAACATCTTTTTGATATCTGAAGCTGGACCTTCTAAGCTTAGCAAGAACACTCATAAATAAGTTATAAAAATAGAAGGGTCTTAATAGGGCTAATTAAATAATCTGACTTGTTCAAACTGGTTGATAGTGTTCATATAGGCTGATACTTTGTCCTGAACAGCCCTCTTAAGTCATCAAAAAGAGGGACCAGATCATAGCCAAGAGCTAGCGCACGCTCCCGTCCCCTTGCTGAGCTTAAAGAATATCTATAGACAGAGCTGAGGAAGGTCTAATTGTTCAAACTCAAGGGGCTGCACCATGTTCTTTGATCGCTAACTGTGCGAACATCATTTACAAAAGGAAGAAATTACGCACGTTATGCATAATTTAATTTCCCTAATTTATGCAAAATATTTAAAAATTTATTTAGCTCAGAACTGCACATCCGATTTATGTAATACCACTTTCCTCCAGTGGCCTTAGTCCCTGATAAATACCTACTTAGGAAACTGGCTTTCCTCATGAAAACATGTTTTTTGTGGGTGTGGGGATTGGTTTTGTTTATTTTAATATTTTTTCTTGTCTTTTTTTTTTTGTAATTAAGAACAATAAATAATTGTACTGCAAATCTTCCTGGTTTTTCATGGGACACAAAAGTCAACTGGTTGATAATTTTAAATGAATGCCCTCAGACACAGCAGGTGCTAGTGGGATAAAAGATGTCCCCACAAACTCTGCCTTCTCCTCTCACCTCACAATAATGCTGCCCAGGGATTTAACTTGAAGCCTTGATTTTATTGCAAGGATTACAAAAGGGTAATGAAATCCATTTCAATACTGTAAGATCAAAACTGGGGACTTTTTGAGACGCACACAATCAGGATGTGCATATGCAGGCATGGCTTAGAAGCAGAGTCTTTCAGGCTAGGTTACACACGGAGGCCACAGCAAATCTAAGCCTTTGTCCACCTCTGAGCCTGCTGTAGTAACAAAATTTCCTAAATTACTAGACCAAGCATCAGCAGCTTGAACAGGTAGTAGAGAAAGCCTCCTTACCTTACATATCATCTTCCGCTGCCAGTTTGTGTGTGTAAAGTGGAGTAAATTTGGCTTCCTTAAGTGTTGCTTTTCCATGGATTCAACAACGAAGTACAGAAGTAACAGTTCTAAAAAAGGTGAACCCTTCTACCAAGGAATGCTGACAAAGCAGAGGATTTAAGAAATGATGTTTTAACCCTTATTCCAGAACTACATCCCAAATACAAGCCTGTGTGAACCCTACACACTTCTGGATTGTGTGTATAATATGCTCACCCCCTGCTTAAGCTACATTAAATGGAAATGAGTTATTTGCATTGCACTCCTCTAATAGGAAATAAATTAGAAACTCAAACTATTTTCATTTTCCACACAGTATGAGCAACAACGTAAGAATGTGGATAGGTACAGAATCTGTGGTATTTTGTTTGTTTACCTGGTTTTAATAATCTTCTCAAGAAACATTAAGACACTTATTTCCAAAGCCTGATGGAATAAATTACTGCCCATGAGGAACATGAGCTCATTAACAGAAAGCAAGCCATATACAGGGAAATGCTAACCCAGTGAGTAAATACAGTTTTAGGGCATTAGCTGATAACACAGAACCTCTGCCTAATGTCTTTAAAGCAATTATTTTACCTTAAGAACTCCTTAATGGCATGTAACCTGCTTCATCCACTAAAAACCTTTTCATTTCTCCCTGATACAGAAATGACACACAGAACACTAAAATAAAAATTAGGAAAAAACGCCACAGTACTTCCAGGTCTTGGGAGTTTTTCTGGTTGCTGAAATTCAGCACTTTGCAGCCAAATGAAGTAAGCAGTCAGGAGAATATCACTGGGGGAGCTAAACTGCTGACCTCGTGCAATTTCCTTGGATAAGGGAAAAAAAGCAGCGATGCAACTGCATGTAGGACCTCACTGGCTCAACCACAGCTGTCTCAGACAGACCCTCACCTCTCCCAGTTATGCACCTTGGTGCTTTTGACTACAGGAAAATTCCTAAGTACCTTGAAGGGTCAAAAAGGTTGAGCACCAGCAGGACAACCACCATCTCTAAGCTTTTCTTTCTATTCTTACTTCTTTTTCTTTTCTTTTTTTTTCCTTTGTTAATTAAATAAAGCTCATTGAGAGAGTTTGTTTGGTAAACAGGACTGCTATGCATGTAAAAACCTCTTCATTGCTAATCACACTTGTTGATACATAGTGGAATTGTGCTGAACCCTCCTAACAGAGTTTGCACTTAAATCCAGGGTAGGCACATCACAAAATATTTTCCCTGGAAATCTCCACTATTCCTAGAACTTACAAATACATGATGTTAAGGGTGGGGGGAACAAGATAATAATATATTCCTAAGAAGTTGCTCTTACCACTGTTGCTTTCTCCTGTTCCTTATACAAATTTAAGAAGTCCAAATAAACAAGACCAGTTAAAGAGAATTTTGGAGGAGAGGTGCAACACCACAAAATCACATTTCTACTACTGAGAATTTAATTATGCTGGAAAAAAGAGTATCTACTTGGTTTGTCATAACTTATCTGTCTCAGGAAATGCTCAGGTCTTTCATTATCTGGCCTAGGGACAGAGCAGAACTGATCAGAGCATTCCCTGGGTACAGACAGAGGCATTAAAAGAAGCCAAATACACCTGAACAAAACTAAGAGGGACTGGTTTTGTCCAAAAAAAAAAATATTTGTCCTAAATTTCTGTGTTTTGCCCAAATCATTTTGTCTCAAACTCTGAAATCTATTACTATCCTACCCTATTATTTAAAAAAAAAAAATTAAAAAAATCCCAAAACCAAATAGCGTATCTTTTAAGCATGGAAGATTTGATGTAATGCCCAGCTTTACCTGTAAAATAAATGTTTATTAAGGCCCTCCCCAGTGTTTTTCAATACATGTTCTGCACAGAAGTAAATAGCAGCTTGTGCAGTACAGTTCATCAACACCTTCCCATTTTCCGTGTGTTATCAACTGACTTAACACTTACATCATTTTAGTCATTAAATACTAAAAGTGCAAAAAGTGGTTTGCCAAAATTTTTTTAGATCTTAGAGATGGGAGAGGGAAAGGACAGAGACATTAGACTAGGATGCTGATAAGGGAAAAAAGGTGCTATTGTATGCTGCAGGGAGATTTTCCTTGTTTTGCTGAAAGGAAAGAAACCGCCAAACTTTCACAAGCTCAGTTATTTTGACAAAAGGACCTATGGAGCTGCTCATGCAAGAAACATTTCTTGTTCCCAAAGCAACCACACCACTTTCGGAAGGGAGGGGAAGAGAGTGTCTGCCTTTGATATGGATTTGAAGGTGATATCCTGTGTCCCATGAAGGAGCGCCCCGCTGGTACAGGCAGTATAAACTGGATTGTCTTAATATCCATTTTAAACTCAATGCTGGGGTTGCTGCAAAACTAGGGAGCAAAGCAACCCAGTCTCAGGGACTTCAAATAAACCCCCAAACAAATCAAAAAACAACCAACCCTGCAAAATCCTCAAAAAGCACCTATCAAAGTGATTTCAATCCAGTGATCCGGTACACAGTCAAAGGATGTAAGCTCTTCTAATCCCACTCTTTGAGCTCCTCCATGCTCCAGCCCCCGTTGCCATGGCCCGACTGACACCTCCTGCAAAGGACAGGAGCCCCGCAGCCCGGCGGTGCCTCCTGCACAGCCTGACGGCTGCTGGCTGTGGGTTTACTCACTGCAGAAACGGCTCGGGAGGTGAGGAGCACGAACGGCACCTGTTCCAGTCCGGGAGGTTTTATTACAATGAGTTAAGCTCCGGGCAGGCTGCCGTCATCAGCATATTTCTGACAGCTATTTTGTTTTTCCTCCACAGATTACCTAACACTACTGAAAAGCACTCACTGCTACATTAGATACTGCTGGTTTATTTAAATAAAATAAAATAAAACATTAAAAATTACCTACTGTTCTCTTTTGTGCTAATAAAGACTAACTTTATCCTTCAGTATAATCCCACCAAATCAATTAAAACGCATTCAGCAGGTTGAAAGGACACTAGTGAAGTACTAACAAAAGCTTGGTTTGGATTATGCAAAATTTTTGCAGCAATTGACTGATGCAAAAGATTTCTGTGGCAATACTTCAGGAAAAGAAAATAAATCTAGCCCTTCAAAATGTTTCTTATTCTGTTTTGCTCAGTAGCTCTAGGTCAAATCCCCACACCACTGACCTCTTTCTAAGGTTTTCAAATCAATTTGTGAGTGATGAGTGAAGTCTCCCATAGTCATCCATGGAAATCTCTACAGTGCTGCCATAAACTGGTGCTTAAGGACATTAAATAAGAAAATGTCTTAAAACAGAAGCAGCTCATGTGTGGGTATGCACCACCATCAGCTGATGAACCCATCTAGGCCATACCTGAGCCTTCCCAGGAACGAAGCAGAATTCCTGAGGATAGGGAAATAAACCATGCTAGGTGTCAGTTGGTGCCGGAGACCTGCCAAGGCATCTGCTCCCATGTCTCACAACCAGCTAAAATGCTGCTGTGGAGAGGGAAAAAAACAATTTTTTCCCTGCTGAGAAGGAGCTCCAGCAGGTGCTGTTACCTGTGCTAGGTCTGGTCAAGAGACAGTCAATACCGCTTCCTTTGCAAAAAACAAACATTGGGATAAACTTTCATCTGTCAAACAAGCCAGGGATCATGTTTTCTAGTGCTTTCGCATTTGTAGGAAGCTGCCTCTGACATCTTCCCCCAGGGCTTGATGATACAACGAAGGAGAAGTAGAGAATTTTAAAGACACTGGCAAGCGTTTGGTCTTTCAAAATGTCATTGCTAATCTCCACATCATCCAGCCTGCTCGGTAATCAAGATAGAGGAACTGTACAAGTGCAAATTAGTGTCACTTATGTCCTGAAAACAAGTAAGAAAATGGATATGGAATAAGTATGCCCAAAAGCAACATCAAATTTATTCTCCATGATCAGATGAGGGATTTACTGAAGTTTACTTCACCTCACACAGAAAAAAAACTCCAAACAAACATGAAGATATCTCTATGACATTTACCATTTGGCTGAGCAGGTTAGTGCTTTATTAAAAGGATGCTGTACAGGCTCAGTGGCAGTGAGAACAGGGAGGCAAGGAGTGGTCCTGAACTCCCACAGCCATTTTCAAACACATCCAAGATAGAAAACCCACCTTCTGCAAGACCTGATTTATCTTTTTCTTCGGGGTCCGTTAACAGAAAAATTAACAGGAGCACCAAGGTTACTTTAGGACACATTACGCATCCCAGTGACCTGGTATGAGTAAACAGAATAAATTTATGGAGAGATCACCTGTTCAGGTGCAGGACAGACATCTAAAAGCAGCTCTGTCATCAATCCCAAGATGCTGCATGCCAGCCTGAAGCATCTCTCTCTTTCAAAGGAGTGCAGCAAGCACTGTGAGCCCACGGATGAGCAGCCTCAGCACAGGACTCAGAGAGCACAAGAAAAACTGCCAATGTTTCCCTGAACCACTGAAGCACAACAGGGAAGCGGCCAATTCATATGTGGGCACTAGGAAGTTGTCCAAGACCTTTAAACTCTTATTCTTCTGGGAGCTGACCCAGATCTGACTATTCCTCTAATGGTAAAAAAAGCACTCACTACTTAATACCTGCAGCATATCATTATATGCTGATGATGCAGGTTCCTTGAACACTGCAAAGTGCTGGGGGTATTTGCTGTAAAATCGACAGTTTTGCAGGAGTAATACTGTACCTGCCTAGAAAAAAAACAGTATTTTCTATATGGGAAAAGGCAACAGTGATAATTGCAGGTATTTCATATTAGAAGAAAACTAGCAGGAAAAGGAAAACAAACACCACTCCTGTCCAGTCCTCCAACCATAGTGATCAACTTCCACATTCCAACTTTATTTTAAAAAACTGAAAATATTCTGTGTCCAGAAAAGTCTTTTTGAAAAATGTGCTTTATAAGGCCTTTTTTGTAATATTCTTCCTTTACTAATGATTTTTAAATGTTCTTCTAATCAGCTTAAAAGGGACCAGTAATTTTTGGCTCAGCTGTAGCAGCAATAGAAGAAATCAGCATAATATGCCAGAGGAATGCAAAATGTACTAACCAGACATGAAGTCAGCTATACAACACTGAAATCCATGCAAGTCCACATCAGATTGTCTGTTTAACACAATTTGTGATATTTACTCTGCCATTCAAGAATACTCTTTACATGACACTTACCCTGATCTCTCAAAAGCATGTATTATATACATAGCCATAGTGCAAATGGGAACATTAGTGCTCTAAACCTATCTATTCTCCATTTTCTTTGAAAGCATAACATCTAATAATAAATTATTTTTCCCTTGAAATTACATTTCATTAATCTTTGTCCTTTAAAATAAAGATACAAGCATATGGCCAGATATTTTTCTGTATACAGCATCATCATTCTTATGATAAAATTAATAGGTCTTCCAAGTAATTTTTGCTAACCAGCCAAAAGTAAAGAGTGAGCAAATTACAATACTAATACTAATACTAATTTATTAAGCTACTTTCAAATGCCTTCAGCTTCCCTTTTCTTTGCTTGCAGCATTATAGGACCATTTGATAAAGCAAAACTGCAGATGCTCAGCCCTTTGTTTACGAAGGTAACTGTGGCTGAAAACAAAATGGAAGTGACAGCACCAGGGCTACCTCGCCTTGCCAGCAGCAACGCTGTGCTGGAATGGTTGCTGCTGGAGGAAATTAAACAGTAGAAACTCTGAAGGATGACATTACTGAGGAGCTCTGCAATTCAGACTGGCAAGGAGGCAGGAGCCTTGGAGAGCTGCTGCCCCCCCCTCCCTTCTATGAACCACGGTGTCCCTTTCCCACTATGCTGTGCAATATGTTTTCTTAGACCTGCCACCCATATGGAGACTTAGACACATTACACCAAGTCAGTCATACCGGCCACTCCTGGAATAAGGCAAGCCTGCCACATTTCCACTTCTGTCAGCACTAATTCTGCTGCCTTTTGAGGAGGCGACAAAACTCTGCTGTGCTGCAAGCAGAGGTTCACTGCAGCCAAGAGAACGTACTGTGGGTTCACAAGACAAATAAAAACTCTCAACTTTCACTTGCAGGTTGTCCTGCAAAATTCTCTCGTTACAGATACACCTATTTCACAGCAAATTCATATTTTTTTACCTTTCCTAAAGCAGGTGCTTATGAAGGCAAGCACCACAACGTTTGGTTCTTGGGATTGCATTTTAAATAACAAAAGCTAAAAGTCTCTGATTAAAAGCCCTTTTTTTAATCAGAAGATCAACTGTTTCACACTGTTGAAAATAAGACAGCAAATCCAGGCAATATCTTCTATTTCCCACTCCTACTCTTAGAGACGTGTGACATTTATAACCACACTGTAAAAGCTCATTAATACTCTACCTGACCTATTAAAAAGGGTTATTGGCTTAACACAATAGGAGACATTCTCGTGGAAAACAGGCAAGGAAAGGAGAGAACAGCTCAAGATAAGCCATCTCTCCACAAACAGGCTCAAAGGATGAGATCATTAAATGACAGTGTTAAAAGCTTCCAACATTTTTCACCTCCTCTCTGCTCATTTCAAAACTAGCTTAAAACCACAGAATAAAAGCCCAGCGAACACCCCACTACATTTTAAAAGGCAATTCTCTCTCAAAGGGCTGATAGCAGGCAGGGAGTGGGAGAAAGGTTTATTTTAGTTGAGCTAATCTGACAGACTGGCACCTACTCAGAGGTGTTGGAAGACGTCTGGCGCATCCACACACCCACCAAGAGCAGCAGTAAATCCTTAAAGAAGACAGGGCTGCCGATGCATTAAGTTCCCTTTTTAAGTACTTCTCCCTAGAAGCTTTGTTCTTTCTTTTCAAAGAAATCATTTAAAGCAAGCTCCCAATAAATGTGCTCTGGGGGGAGATGCTTCCAACACTTGACCTTGGGTTGCCAAAACTAGCAAGCGCTCAAGGCACCATGCCCATGGAAGCACCAAATAGGGTGAGACACCACCTGCCTGCCAGATGAAGTGGAGTCCATGTTCATGCCCCATGCTGCCTTCTAAAACCATCCTTTAGCTTAAATAGCTGTGGCTTGCTTGGGGTTTTTTCCTACCATATACTTACAGAAAACAACCCTAGTTCCTCTCAGCTTATGTTTTTCTAGGCTGAAGCCAAGCTGTTCCAGGCTACTGGTAAAATGCTGGCTGAGCCTTCCACCATTATCCTAATCACCCTTCCTTGACCCATGGCTGTTTAAACTCATCCTCCTAAGTACAGATAGGACACCTTCATTCTTTGCTGCTCCCAAATGGTGATGTTGAGCTTACAGAAGAAATTAATATCATCCATCCTTAAGCACATGACATTCTCCTGAAACCAATTAACGGCAGAGAAAAGCAGTTCTCACATAATAATCCAGTCCTCCCCCGCCTTGCCAGTGTCTCTCAGCTTTGGAGTTGGCAAATTTATTTAGCACACTTTTAATTCTTCTGTAAAGGCTGCTAATGAAAATATTAAATAAAGCACGATTTGATCTTTGAGGAACTCCAGCAGTACCTTTGCACAAACTTGCAGCGATAAAAAGGTTATCAAGGAAGACAGCATTGAAAGACTCCAATCTTTAAAGGTATCTCAACCACCTCAAAAACCCTTCTTGCAGGAGGCAGGATTATCATGATGCAATCAAATTATGTCCAATTATCTCAAGTATTTTGAGCATTTGTGCCAGCCACCCACCCTAAAGAAAAACAAAAATTGAAACACTGTTTGACATGCATAGATGCAGCAAGCCCAGCAACCACTTTTACTCAAACTAACCCATAAAGAAGGTCATTGTCATAGTCTCCTGGTTCCAAGATGTCCCTCTCATCCACATGAAGATGCTTTCTTAGCATCACAAAACAGCTTGCAAAGCATAGATCCTCTATGATACTGCTGTTAGCTAATTTCCTATACTGATACCTCTTATACAGCAAGCAGCATTTTAATTAATTCTTTAAATATATATTCCTCCAATAGGTTGAACCTTAATTAAAATTAGAAGTGCCTGATAGCATCTTCTTATCTGGCTACAGACACATTTTTTTTAAATTTGCGGTGATGATACAGCAACCACATTAAAAGGAATACATATTGAATTTTATGTTTTTTCAGTTCAGCCTAACACTAAGAAAATTAATTCAATCTGCATTTAACACTCACAGAATCTGTCTCCTGTTTCAGTAATAAATATTTTTGCTTTGTTTCAAACACAAGTTTTACAAAACTGTTTTAAACTTTGCCCTGGGCATGTCTCTGACCACCAGAAATCTGCTGATACTTAATCTCATATTTCATTAGTTATTGCTTAATTAGAACGCCATTTGAAAGAAGTTGAATGAAAATGGACCGTTTAATTATCATGAGACATGAAAGAGGCAGAAAGCTCTTTGTAATCCAAGCTGCTCCTCAGCAAGTTTTTATCGTGTTTATCACAGACATCATACGTGACTTTACCGTCTATATCTCTTTCAGCCCTGCATCTCCTGATGCAGCTCTTCAGTCAGCACATCAGCCACTACTCCTACATTCATCTTCACACAGCTCCCCTGGCATCAGAGAACACCACAAGCCCGTGGCAGCCCAGGAGCACCACCACCAAACACTTCCCAAACCCCACCCTGTGCTTTATCATACTTTAAACCAAAAGACCAGCACAGCAATCAGGGGAAAAACTCCAGCAGTGTCTTTCAGCTGCAACAAGTGCACAACTTAACAGGAGGCCTTTTCAAACCTACCACGGTTTATTACAGTTCTAAAGCAAACAGGCCTTCTTCGATACTGGCACTGCCCTTAAATATTGATTAAAAACTAAAGAAGTTTTATCTTAAGTCCCTCTGAACTGCAGCCTTTTCTCTTTATAGCCAACCAATTAACAAAACCAGCAAGTTTACAATTGTCAGGAAAATCTACAAATGCCAGAGGTTTACGTCCATAAAGGAGACAGAGGAGTTCCTTCAACTTTACTTGAATAAAGGGAGACAGTCCACTGGGGCACATGCCCGCGGGGTTTTCTCTCTCTAGGTCTCTGAGGATGCTGCCTCCTTTTATCCTAAACTCCCGGCCGCAGGTTGCCCTCTTCCTTTCCCCATTGGCTGAGGTCCTAGGAAGGTACAGCCTTCCCGAACTGCCTGCCCCATATCCTCCCTCGAACCTACTGTTTTACCCCAAAGTTCAGAAGTTCAGGCTTGTGCAGACCCACGTCTGTTTCAGGAGCCAAGCTGTCTGGGCCCGGTAACAAACCTGCTGCCCAAAGTCAGTAGAGGCACTAATACCTATTTCAAAGACTTTAATGCCCATCAAATTGTTTGTAAAGACATCGGCACACATATTTCCTCTCAATCCCTCCTCTTGTTATATCTCAATAAATATAATATAAATATCATTTTATAAACCCTACTTACTATTATTAAACCCTTTCTTTTTTAACAACCTGGAATACTTGAAACATCCCCTCCCGTTTTTTCCATGTCTGGTCCATGCACCAGGTGTGGCAAGTAAATACAGAGAGGCAGAGAATACAGTAAATACAGAGAATAAAGCAGACAATTGGAGTTTATATTAGCCCATTAATCCCTGTAGATGATCCGTGGCTAGTGCTAGCCGAGGTCTCCCATCCTTTTCTTCCAGCTGAGAAGTCCAAATCTCCAAGGCTTTAGAGGCCTTGACCCGAGTGTGATGTGTCCACCTGTGTTCAGCTGTCCTGATCGCTGTCTCTGTGGTCCTGGTTGGTTGTTATGAACAGCAAAATCCAAAGGCAGCGTCTGCGCTAATTGGGCTTCTTGTCAAACAGATCATTCGAGACACAGACTGGTTTAAATATACATCTTTGCCTCCCTGCCACATTGAAAACTATCAGGGTAGGAATCCCAAATAATTTAAAGGGGAATAATTTAATATTCCCTCAGGTTTGGCTCTTATTCTTGCCAAAGCTAATGGCAAAGCCGTACTCCATGGCATAGTTTCTGTCAAAGGGTGTTTCTTTATTCCTTGACCTGAATTCTCAGGGTGCCAGAGGCTATGGAGGTCCCACTGAATCCTTGAAGGATCCCCCTGTAAAATGAGTTCCCCCTTATTTGTTAACTGACCAAATAGTTGCTGAAGCAACTAGAAACTCCTCTGGCCACCCTACCAGCCAGCATAGCACTACCAGAGGATATCTGAGCCTTCTTGCCCACGGCACCTCAGCAAAATACACCGCTGGACATCCTTGGAAAGGACGTGTAGCCCAAGGTCACTCCCCCGCCTTGCAATCTCTTTTGCAGCCTATTAACTTTAGCCAGGCACCTCTTAATAGCTTGTTTGGCTAAAACAAAAAGACCCAAGGCAGTACATCTTGAGAAGATTTTTGCCTATCTTTGACAGGCACAATGACTCCCCCATGGAGTTGTTTTAACATTTGCAGGCTCAAAGCTCCTGGCATCCACTGTTTATTGTCCTTGTAACTCAGTTCTCCCCTTTTTCTTCTGCCCTACCACCTTTAATTATCTCCCACTCTGGTGGAAAAGACAGTACCATCACCACCTCCCCCCTCTCCCTGGCAACAGCTGAGCCACAGGGAGCAAAGGAATGATCTCACAGATCTGTGGCAGAAGTGCTGCTTTCTGAACCACTCCACTGGCCAGTTGACTACCTACTGTCTCTTCTGAGTACCCTGCCTGATGTCCCTTAACAGGTCTTATTTCTCCCTCTTTTGGTAAATTTACCACCTCCAACAAGGCAGTAATTGAGCTCTCATGAGCAAATTATTTTCCCGGCAAGTTAACAAACCTCTCTGCTCCCAGTTTTCAAAACACATGTACCACCACCCCACATGCATACTTTGAATCTGTAAATATTAACTACCTTTTCTTGATACACTTTGTAGGCTTTTATAAAGGCATACAATTCTGTGGTTTGTGCTGACCATGTGCACGGTAGCTTCCCCCCTTCTTGCAATTCCCTTCCCTTTACTATAGTATATCCGATAACTCATTTTCCTCCTACTATCCTTGAAGATCCATTAATAAACACCTTTTCCCCATGTGGCAAAGGGGTCCTGTAAATCTTCCCTAGTTCGAGTCTGGAGAGCTGTTACGTGGATACAGCCACAAGCCTCCTTTAAGACTCCTTCTTCAGGGCCGGTTAAACAGGAGGCTGAGTTCTCAGTTCTAAATCCTCCTGTTCCATTTCACACTGTAACATCCTAGTGGCAGTCATCCACCTAGAACTTGGTGCTGGACTTCCAACAATCTTGCCATCAGTTATTATCAAAGCCGTGGCTGCACAACTCTGCAGACAACAGAGCCTCAGTTACCGCTAGAGCAAACAGTGGGGCCATCCCCTCACTTTGCCAACATTTAGAATTCCTTTGGGACAGCCCTGTACCAGAGGATCACACTGCATATTACAGTTCTGAGAACCTTCAGTATAACCTACAGTTAGTAGAAATAGCCTGTGCATTTTCTCTGCTCAGCAAATTCCTTCACCATTCCTAAGTTTGGGTATGGGATCACCAGAAAAGCACTATTTTCAAAGAGTATTTCTACATTCATGAATGATTCACATAGGAGAAATCAGTCTTTGGAACCAGTCCACATACAATTCCAATTCTTTTTCCAGGCCTGGGAGAGCTAGAGCTGGGGCATTAATCAACCTTTCTTTTAATTTCTAAAGTTCTGCTTTCCTTCTGGTGTCTATACAACAACATTGGGACTATCCTGGGTTAAAAAGTCATACAATAGTCTGGTCATTGAGAAAAGTCCTCAACCCAGGTCCTGCAATACTCTATTAATCCCAAAAATTGCCTTTTTAGTACTAGCTAATGGTACATCTAAAATTCCCTGCACCCTCTCTGAGTCAATACACCACAAACTTTCAGTCAAAATATGTCCCAAATATTTAACATTTTTCTCCACCATTTGTGCTTTCTTTTCAGACACTCTAAGCCCCCTTTTTAGCTAGAAAATTAAGCAATTTCACAGTGGCTTCTTCTACCACTTCCTTGTTTTCTCCTGATAGGAGCAAGTCATCCACATATTGCAATAAGCTAATTCCTGGGGGTGGAGTAAATTCCTTTAACACCTTTTGTAGGGCTTGCCCAAATAAGACTGGTGCTTCTGTATAACCCTGTGGAAGGACCGTCCATGCCAATTGTTGTTTCACCATTTTCCCTTTTTCCTCTTGTTCTCACTAAAAGGCAAAATACTATTTACTATCCTCTGTGATAGGGCATCCCCAAAATCATCTTTTAAATCAAGTACTGAATAGTAGTAGTGTGAGTAGGGAATCTGGTTCAAGATGGTATGAGGGTGTGGTGCTGTGGAGTCCCTGGGTTTAATAGTTTCACCTACTTTTCTCGGGTCCTGCACCATAACTGGCAGGACAGGAGTGTTATGGGGGACATACACGGTCCCAAAGGACCTGCCTTTAGCTCAGCAACAGGCTGCAACCCCTTCCTTCCTTCCCTTGAAACAGGGTATTGCTTTTTAGACACCAGTTGTCCAGGTCGCCTCAGAGTAATGGGGAGAGGCTCCATGTCCAGTTTTCCATATTCCTCTGGGACTGCCCACACCTCTGTGTTCACTCCAGCATTCACAACAGCGCTAGCTTCCCCATTATTCCCCACAACACCAACTCGCATTCCCAACTCCAGCTATCAAATCCCCTCCCAGCAAACCACTATCACAACCAGGAATAATCAGAAACTTATGCTTTTAAAACTTCTCTCACACATTCAGCAAACCCTCACGGGCGTTTCCCTATACACACACATTCACCAATCGTCTTTCCCACTTATGAAAAGAACATTTGAACAATTCTTCCCCCTTTGGCATAGATAGAGAAGTTCCCGTGTCTACTAGGAAACACTTCTCAGCTGAGCCCCTGGAACAATAGCAAATTTCCTCCCAGCTGCTGTTTGGGTCGCCTCTCCCCTGCTGAGGAGGGAATGCCTCTGCCAAGTCCTTGTGGCCAATCCCGTCCCTTCTATCCCGGGGGATCGCTTGGGCCCTCCGGTTTATCCCTCTGGGGCTGTAAGAACTCTGCCATCACCTCTGCCTTTTCCTCACCCCTTCCCACATGCGCTTTCTAACCAGTTCATCCAGGGATTTATTTTGCCTTTCCTCTAGCCCCGCTGTGGGTGATCATTCCCCCGCAGCTCAAAATCACTCGTTTCTCCAGTGATCCAAACAAAATCCCTTCGTGTATCAGGCCAGGCCTTGGTGACACGCTGTCTCTCACACCGTACACCACAGCCGGTCGCTGTACCTTACACTGCACACCGAAGCCGCTCCCCGTCCTGCCGCAGTGCCCAGACACCCCCGCAGCCCACCCGTCTGGGCCCTCGGGCCGCTCTCCCAGCACCACAAGCTCTGTAAAGCACCAGATGCCGGCGCAGCTCGCCGGGCGGGCACAGCCGACGGTGCCCCAGGGACAGGCAGGCGGCCGAGGCGTCCTGCAGCCTCATAGGGCCGGGGAGCCACTGCAGCCCCCGCCCGCGGGGGCGGCGGCGCTGGGCACCGCCCGGCGCTGAGCCCCGGCCGCCCCACGGCCTCGGCTCGGTCCCGCACCGCCCCCACAGGCCCCTCAGCGCGTGCTGCCGATCCCGCGCTCTCGCACCCAGCCTCGGCGGTCCTCACTATAGAGAAACCCCCTTACAAACCCAAATCCTCCACCCTGGCTCCATAATGACCCAGGGAGGGGTGGGGGTGTAGGTGTAGCTCCCTACCTTCCCTATCCTGGAAGCCAGGAATACAAAAGACTTGCAGCTGGTCCTGTATCAGGCTGCAGATTTTGAAGATAAGACAGAGAACTTCTCTTTTCTTATCACACAGCCTCCCGGCGCTATTTGCCTTAACCACGTTTCTCCATACTCCCCTTCGACCAATCCTTTTCCAAACCAACACCATATTGCCCTCTCTGGGCATGGGTTGCCGAGACCCTTTCTCGGCGCCTCTTATTGTCCCCTCTGGGCGTCCACGTTCCCCATATTGGCCACCCTGGGCATACATTATAATGCCCACTCTGGGCATCCATGTCCTTAACTACCTCTGGGAGAATGTGCAAACCATCTCAACGTTCTCCTAAAGCACCCTCCGGAGATATTCTGGGATGGTCATCCCTATAGTCGAGACCCTTTTTCGACTCTTCTTTACTGCCTACCCTGGGCGTCCTGCCACGTTTTACTCCCCGAAGTTGTACTCACCGGTGAGATCTGCCGAGACCCTTCTCGACTTTCCCTTACTGGCCCCTCTGGGCGTTCATGTCCAGCGGTCCCCTCCTATAAACTCTTCAGGGACCTTCCCTGCTTTGCCTCTCCCTGCGGACTCTTCACGGACCCCGCCCTGGTCCGCCTCTCGTCTGGACAGTCTCGGGTGCCGGCCCGGTGCCGCCTGAGGCGCGCCTCCAGCTCCTCTTGCCCGCACGCCCGACCCAGACGGTGGAAGGATCCCGGACCGAGCCCCCAGGTGCCAGGAAGATCCGCAAACCCCAGAGATTTATGTCCATAAAGGAGACAGAGGAGTCCCTTCAACTTTACTCGAATAAAGGGAGACAGTCCACTGGGGAGGACTTTTCTCTCTCGAAGTTTCTGAGGACGCTGCCTCCTTTTACCCTAAACTCCCGGCCGCAGGTTGCCCTCTTCCTTTCCCCATTGGCTGAGGTACTAGGAAGGTACAGCCTTCCCGAACTGCCTGCCCCATATCCCCCCTCGAACCTACTGTTTTACCCCAAAGTTCAGAAGTTCAGGCTTGTGCAGACCCATGTCTGTTTCAGGAGCCAAGCTGTCTGGGCCCGGTAACGAACCTGCTGCCCAAAGTCAGTAGAGGCACTAATACCTATTTCAAAGACTTTAACACCCATCAAATTGTTGGTAAAGACATTGGCACACATATTTCCTCTCACAATGCAAGCACAGAATGACCACGTTAGTATCTATTACATGCACAACTAAACACCAAATTGTATCAGTATTCCCTCACTGCCCTTGTTCAGGAACCATTTACACACGAACGCCAAATTACATCCTGTTTTCAGGCTTGGGCATCCGAGTAAAATTTCAGCTTCCTGATACAAACAAAATGTGCTCAAAACCTTCAATTTATTTGAGAAGCATTCACAAACTTCAGTCGTGTCTGAAATACCTACCTGAAAGGCTTATTCGTGAATTGTAAATTGGTGTTACCGCTCTATATTATGCAAATAGCCAAATTCTATCATTGTAACAGAAGCAATGAGCTTGTTATCCTGTCAGTCCTGCAAGCAGACACCTTCTTAGCACGTCATTTCCAAAACTGCTTGTGTGCTCCCTTAACTGCACTAGTTTTGATACTAATAAAGGATTTACCACCAACTTAAATGAGAGTCACCCAACAATGAGCGCTTCTGAAAAGCTGACCATTTATCTGTAACTTGGAATGCAAACGGTACTGTCATACTTATTAAAAATTCCCATAAGAGCATTTTAGTTAACAAACACAAGCTATCCAGTGGAACTGACAAACAGAAAAGTAAGATGGCAGGTATCAGGACCCTTGTTAAATAAGCATCACACAATGTGTTCCGTCAGTGCAACAATTAGCTTTGCCTGGCTGTTCAACAACTAGTTTTAGTTAGATAAATTATATAGCTAAACGATTGTATGTGAAAAATAAGAGTATGTGCAACTGTCTTAAATTGAGATAATGTATATCCCAACAGTCATCCTTTATGGAAAAGTTATGCATATGGTGCGTGTGGGTGGACTGAAACCACAACGGGATGAGCGTTACCTTGCTGCATCTCCGTAACGCAGGCCAGGGCGGAGGGCTCAAAGGAGACCGGGCGCTTGTCAGATCCATCAGCACATAAATCAGAGTATCAGTAGCAGCAGCTTGAGTCACATGGATCCCATTAAATCCTGAAACGTTACCTCATCCCTGCAGCGCTCCAGAAAGCCTTGTCAGACAGACGCTGCCTCCCACCTGCTCCCACTCAGGTAACACCTTGCGCAGGTGGCAGTTGACATGAGGACAGGCTGTGCCAGGGCACACTGACCGGCACACCACACC
>VXBT01007382.1:443101-483318 GCA_013400235.1 Oriolus oriolus | reverse complement strand
AAGACCAAGAAAAGGCATCAATGACAGTGTTTTCAGCTTTAGAATGTGCTAACAGTCTTCCCTGTGTTTTCTTTTTTGGTGGGAAGAAGTTGGTAATAAGGATTTTAACCAGGAGATGTCAAGACAAGATAGGTGTCTAGGCCAGGAGAAGAGGCTGGACTTAACAATACAGGTTTCAGAATTGTTTTCATGAGCCAGCAACTGCAGTGCTGCACTTTTAAAGGATTGTTTCAGGACTAGTTTTGCAGTTCCCCTGATTTTACTGATAAAGTAAAGAATATCTCTTTTTTTTCTTTTTGTGAGCTTCAGAAGAGACTTAGATGATGATTGACTTCCACTGGTGAGGCCCTCTCAGCTCTTCAGATTTGCAACAATCAGCATGGGGAAGGGAAACATCCCCTTCTGTGATGTGCCTGTTGCAGAGGAAACACTCTCCTCTTGCTTCATGTGGATGTTATGCAGAGATTAATCTGTAGGGAAGACACTTTTCCTCATTGACCATTTAGCTTTCATTCCTACATTTTGCACACATGCATGCCTTCGGCATTTTCTATCTTAACAAGGGGTAGTAGCTTCGATGTTTGGATCTGAGGTTAGTGCCAAGGTTTTGTAAGAGGGAAACTACTCTGTGTGTAGGCCAGTGCTCTCCACAGAATCATCACAGGCTCATAGAATGGCCTGGGTCGAGAGGGACCTTACAGATTTTTAGTTCCAGCCCTCCCTGCCATGAACAGGGGCACCTTCCGCTACACCAGGTTGCTCAGAGCTCCATCCAACCTGGCCGCTTCTCTGGGCAGCCTGTCCCAGTGCCTCGCAGTAAAGAATGTTTTTCCTAATATCTAATCTAAACCTACTCTCAGTTTGAAGCCATTCCACCTCATTGGGTCAGTACATGCTCTCGTAAAAGGTTCCTCTCCATCTTTCCTGTAGGCCCCCTTCAGGTCCTGGATGGCCACAATTAGCTCACCCTGAAGCCTTCTCTTCTCCAGGCTGAACAAGCCCAAGTCTCTCAGCCTTTCCTCACAGCAGAAGTGCTCCACCCCTCTAATCATCTTGGTGGCCCTCCTCTGGACTTGCTCCAACAGATTGACGTCTTTCCTGGATTCATCCTCACTATAGAAGTGCTGCACTTGCAAAAATTTGTGTTTATTGTCAGGTAAAGTTTGTCTGTCACTTTTACAAAGTAGGCAAATGAAGTGGAAGTGTGGATGTTTGGGAAGCCTGACTTTGCCCTTGCCACAAAGCTGTGATTTGTGGCTAGAAGGCTGGGTGCTTAATCAGACCATGGCAGCTGTGGGGCAGAAGGTTTGCACCTCCATCATTCAGAATGTTCTTCTCCATGAAATGGTTGGTTCATCGTGCTGTGAATGTTTTTGTGCACCTGTGCAGCACAAACAACAGCTTTTGTGACAGACACACCAGTACATTGACATAAAGTCTCTAAAGTCTCCCTGCTTTGAAATAGAGCCTGGCTACAATCTGGTCTCCTGTCAGAACTTCTGTAGGTCCAGGGTGATATCAGTCCAATTCCATCCAGATTTTCTCATACTGGTCCATGTTTCTTGCAGCCAGTGTGCATGTCATGGGCTGCCTGAAAATCACGTAGTACATTTTAAATCTTCAGGCAGGTGACTGTGCCCTTACCTTTGAAGTGACTGAGTAGGTCATCAGAAACCACTGGGCACGACATGAGCAATGGCCAAACACGACAGGCTGCCAGGGAGTGAAGAGATCCGAACCTGCCCCTCCACTTCCCCTCGTGAGGATGCTGAAAACCAAAATGAGGTCTCCCCTCAGTGTCCTCTTCTCCAGACTGAACAAACCAAGTGACCTCAGCCGCCCCTCATGAGACTTCCCCTCCAGGCCTTTCACCAACCTTGTGGCCCTACTTTGTACGTTCTCTAATAGCTTAATGTCTCTTTTATGTTGCGGTGCCCAAAACTGCACACACGACTCAAGGTGAGTCAAACAAGGTTGAGAATATCTACATATCATTATCAAAAGTACATAATTTGGATATGGATCTAGGTTAGGATTGAAAAGGAAGAAGTAATTAGGGTTTTCTTGTTTATCTGGGAGGAGATTAGGGTGGAGAAAGGAGGATCGAAACATGGGAAAAGGCCTAATAGATGATAATGACGTAAGCACAGCTGTCCATGGCTACCTGCCCTTTAACACCAGAGCCTGAAGCAGGACAATTAGCCAAGCCTGTTGTTGTGATCATACCACGCATGTCTAACTTGTTTCCAGAGCCAGGAGGCCCAGTGTGCATTCAGTTGCCAGCAAGAGAACACCCAGGATGGACAAACTGAGCATCCCATCATCACCGTGTTGGCATCTGTTCCAGGACTGATGGTATCAATATCTCCCTGTCAGCCTCACATCAGTATTCGTGACACAAATGCTGGTTGCATGCTTCTTAACAGATTGATTGCCCTGCTTCAAAATGCTGTGTGTGTTTTACTGACTCATCTTGGAAAATTTCTTGTTACTCAGCCAAGATGTAATAGGGAGAAAAATGACAGTGTCCAGGCAGAGTCTGTAGGATGAAGCCTGCAGTTGTCCCTTTGAGGACTCTAGTAATGCTCTGAGAAGCTCATATAGTTTTTATGTTGGTTTCTTCGGATCTTCAGGGCTTCAGCTAATCTAAATTACACCAAACCCCAGGATAAGGAACTTGCCAGAGTGAACAGGTTTCAGGAATTACCTGTTCACATTTATCCCTCTGATTTCACAAGGTTTGCTAGATTAAATAGAGAAGTTTTTTCCCAAGCCATTTTTTTTGTATCTCTCTAGTACTTTTTAGTAGTAGAGAGCTATGAAAAATTCAGTGGGAGATTCCTTGAATAGGGGTTTCTTCATGTGCTTCTCATTCAGTTCCTGGGATTCAACCAGCCCAAGTGAATTCTGCTCCCACAGCTCCAGCTTCTCTGCCTGCAGTTCTGGAGGTACACTCAGGGCTGAAGCCTGTGTCACCTCTTACCCACTCGTCCCTTGCTTTGAGTTCTGGCTTGGGTTATGCGGTGCACTGTCGCTGCCATTTGGGTATAGACCCTGTTCACCATTGAGAATGAGACAAGAAAGGGGTTGATGAAGATGGGAACTGAAACCCAGGAGGTCCAAAGTAATTCCCAGCTTAGGCCAGGATGCTTTGTGTGATCTAAAACATGAGTCTTAAGCTAAACTGTCTGCAAAAAGGAAATAACATAACCGTGCCTTCCTAGAGCACTGATGATATAGAAATAGCACAATAATAAGAGTCATATTTACACCTTTTAGAGCAGTGTAGGACAGCCTGATCTTTTCCATACCTGTCACACTGCATGTCACCCTGTGTACACAGCACTGCTGGCAAGTCTCCCTGCAACTGCCTGAGTCAGCTTTGCTTGTTTGAATGAATTCCTCTGGATGATGGATTTAATGCAGTTCATTTTATCAAGCCTTCCTAGGCTCTCTGACAGGGTAGTTAATAGTAGCACACACTCCCAGCACTGGTAGGTTTTGCACGGCTCTCATTATGAAACACTTGTAATGATGAAACATTCTCACCTGAAGTCCTGAGGACTGAGTCTATAGGGTGTTAATAAAATTAATTGAACAGAGTGAAAAGAATCCCAGGGAGGGCAAGACCTTTCCTTCTGGCAAGCACAGGTATTTTGCAAGTGGGTGTGCTGTTCTGACAGAGGAACAGCAGCAATGGAGTAAAAGACCTGCTGGTTTCCAGACAAAGAACAGCCTGGTCCTCATTCTCCATTCACTTTTTTATGTCTGCAGCAGACAGAAGTGTCTCGAACCCCTCCAACTCTCCCTCCTCAGTATCCTCCTGGCATGTAAGACATGGCATTGAGTCATGTGGAACAGAAGGCTTGCTCCTGCTCTGCTGCACTTGGTGTTTTCTTCCACAGGTCAAGTAAGATAAATTCCACTGATATTTTCTCTGTGATTTCTTGGGCTGTTGCATTAATGGATATGTATTGATGCTGAGGAAGAAATGCTTATGAGTTGTAGGTTCAGGATGTGCCTCTCATTGCAGTAATTGATGTCTGAGAGTGCTGGCAGGATAAACTCTACAGTTCAGTCCAAGAACGAGTTTATTATTCTACTATTCAGGAGCCTGGATAAATTGTGGTTGCAGGTTTTACCTCAGGAAAAGATTAGCCTCCTCAAGAGGAGAGAGGCTGGCATCTTCATGCCTGGTGTGAGACATAACACATGGAGTTGGTGGAAGGCAAAAACACCACAGGTTGAGTCCTGATGGGAATGGAGTGTGTGTCAGCCCAGAGCCATTCTCTGATTTCTACTAGTGTCCAGCAAAGGACAGCAAAATTAATTCTGCTCTGAAAGTACCAGAAAGCTGAGGGAGGCATCATGAATAAATGAAGAAGGACAAGGAAACACACAGGAACTATTTTTTTAAATGCCAGTTTCTTAAGGTGTCTGCAATTATGCTTTCATCCTCTCTCTCTCTGTTTCTGTGTACCCCCATTGATTTTACCCTTCCCTCTCATCAGTAAGTTTTGACTCTTGGTGTTTTCTAGAGGAACTGAGATCCCAAGAGTGCTGGTTAAGAGGCCTCAGGTTAAAGGAGAGGTTCTGTTCCCCTTACTATGGCAAAAGACAAGCTCAGCGCTTATTCAACAGAAAGGGCTGGAGAGAAAAAAATGGAGAAAGTGGATGAATGCCCACATTGTGGAGGTGCATCATTTTAAGACTACATGGAGTCTCAGCCAATTATTATCAACACGCTCAACACTTTTCACACCCTATGTTACACTCTTATTATCAAACATAAAATCTGTTCTTTAGCAGCAATGAATAAGGTCTGAAAAAATTGTACACAACTTAATTCTAAGGCTGCTGGACTGAAAAGATGAAGATATGAGCTTCTGAGGGGGGAAGAGAATGAGAGTAGGAAAAGGAGATTAACAAGCTATTTTAATACTTTAGGCCACATATTAAATTTGTTATTTATGTTCTTTCTTGATAAGGATAATGGGGGTTGTTTACATTACTCAGGGGTGCCACGCACAAGGGCTGTCAGGAAGGCTTAGAAAAAAGAGGGCTTCGTGGATGAACTACAGCTCCAAGGGTTCAAACTACGAGCTGCAGGGTATGCTGAGGGGCATATGGTCTTGTGCAGCTATGTAGTGGTTTTCAAGGATGCATGGCATGCAAGTGGTAGTCTGAAGAGGCCTTTGGAGTCTGAAGAGGGATTTGGATGCTTTTGAACCATGTCTTAATATTATTCCTGCACAGTTTTGTTGTTTCAGAAAGTTCAGAGAAACAGATTACCTTTGAAGAGGCTTAAAACCAAACTGTCAGGTGTATTTTCTTCTTTTCATAATTTACCCCAGCCCTCAAAGTTTTCTACATATCCTGCAGATAAGGAAAGAGGCTGGGGGGATAATTCAGCAATCTTCATGCATATTAGCAGCCTCAGCAGTAAGGCTTAGTCTTCTCCGAGGGATTTATGGTCTTCCTAGAGAAGGGCCAACTAACTAAATAAATACAAGAAAGTGATGGTGTGGGAAAACTTAGCTGTGTCTCCCTCAACCAGTGTCTTCTAGTTTGATCTCACTTTGCTGTTAATTTTTATATTTATATTTGGCATCTTTCTGAAGTGCTTCTCATCACAATGGAAGCACAAATCATGTTAATTAATGAGAGGAGCAGCCAAAAAAAAAAGTGGAGCTAGCACTTCTTTGCCATAGTCAAGAGCTCTTGAAAAACTTGTCCTTGATGTTGTTTTGGCTGAAAAAAATTAGATGCATAATCACTATTAGGCTTGATTGACTACATAATTCTTTCTATTACACTGATGAAAAGTACATGGCAAGAATTCTTAGTCTTGTACAAGTTTATTGCCACATGCACATATTGCTAAATAGCTGAGCATCTCCTTGACTTGGACGTTTATTACTGAGGGCGTTGAAATGTCTGAGGTAGCCCACAATAGTTTTGGCATGATGGAGAAAAAGTCCTTCCTGTTGATGTAAAATCTCTGTCAGGCACAGGATTAGGGTATGATATTGTGAATCAGCACAGTGCAGACGGAGAACCCATGAGCCCCAAACCCTTGGTGGCTCTCATACTCATCTACAATCATGCAATGAGCCTGAATTTAAGTAACCCCCTTTCTGACCTCGGATAACACCTCATGCTGCTCCCTGTGGGACGCTGAGCCCCTGGCCACACAGCAGCAGCCAGGTTCCAAGACTTATTCTCCTAAGAATAAGGTAATTCCTGTATCTCCTGAGTAAAACACCTGTTGCAAAGGATGTAGGGTGATTATGGCAATTCAGACCAAGCTAGGTAATTATTAACTTTCCAAATATTTTCAAATCCCCTTGGAGTTTTTGAATCACCTTTATGTGCAGCCAGAAGTTGCCCTCTGAATGTCCAAGGGTGGGAAGGCTGGGGATCAATCCTCTTGACCTTGTTACACATACACCAAAGATCTGTGAGTGGCCAAGAGCCACAGGAGATACAGCACAGACCACAGAGAGACAGAAGTAGTGGGAGATGGCAGCAAGTCCCTGCATGTGAGGTGAAGGTGAGCAAAAAGCATGGCAGGGTCACAGAGAAGTTTGGTTTGAGAGCCTCTCTTAGCTTACTTTATTTTCCAGAGGAAGGGAAATGCTGTGGTTATCCAGCAGTACCAGCCCCAGCACAGCCCTGCCACAGACACGTGATGTCTTGCCGTGGAGGTAATTTCTGAACGGCAGATCAATCCCAAGAGGCAATACTGGAGCCACACAGTGTCTGAAGGACAGGCTTTCCTATGCACTTACTGTTCATCTCAAAGATGAATCAGGGTTATGTGTAAACAAGGAAGAAAATAAACTGGGTTTCCCCACAGCAAAAGATCAATGTGGTCTGAGGATTTTAAATGCAAGACTGGTCCTGAAAATGCACTTACAGCCTTTCTCTAAAAGCCTGCCATCGTTCAGGGCTGCTGTCTTGGCAGGAGTTAAATGGAGCAGAACTGGGTTCTTGCCCTCCCACCTGAACAGATAATCTTTGAGATCTCTGGTACAGTAGCCTGGTGTTGAGTCAATAGGCAGAGAAACCAAAATACTTCAAATGGCTGACAGCTTAAATAGCTTGAAAGCTGTGGCTGACACAGCTGCGTCTATGGCATTATGGAGCTGTCAGTCACACGCTGTCCTGTGCTTGGTAACCATTTTTCTGGTCTTATGGCAAATCACCTCTTAATTCTTTTCTCCTCCTGGATCACTCTTACTTTAATAAAATGCTATTGATTGCTACTGGGCTTCCCAGGCACAGATCAGACTCTCAGTGCAAATTCAAGTTGTCTTTGTGGCCAGCTCTTGCTGGTGTCGTGGGGTGGTGGGATGGGAGAGGCTGCAAGGGAGCACTTTCATTAAGGAGGGGAAGGGGGAGAGGATCAGCAACAAGCAGGGGAGTGCCAGTGGGAGCAAGGAAGCTCCAGCAGCCCCGAGTCAGGCAATGTGAACTGAAGAGGGCAGGCCGACACGGCAGGCAGGACACAGCAGGATGGGCGAGAGCCTGAAGCTGGCTGCACACCTGCCAGCTGGCTGCTAGAGGTGAGGAGGGGTCTCAGGAAAGGAGAGGTATGTATGGCTGGAGGTGCTAGAAGATCAGAGCAGGTGTCTCTGCTCTTTGACCAGCAAGTGGGCAGAGGAGGAACAAAGTGAGCTGAAGAAGACATGATGTAAACCCCGGTGTTACCTCATCTGGCAAGGACAGGAGGTATTGCTGGAGCTGGGACGTGAGAACAGGCACAGCACAGCTGGATTCCTTTCTCTCAACTAAAGTCCAACCACAGCAGACTCCAGCAGAATCCTCTGGAGCTGGGGCCTAGCATGTAAACACATTAAGAGCTGCTATTCATGGGAGCAGTGCAAACAACCCAGGGGGCTGGCTCACAGCTCCCATCAGTCACACATGAAACTCTATTTATACCTTCCTACACAACCAAATGAGCTGTGATTAACAAATACAGGCCATTTCAAGCATCACAGACTAGGCTTGATGTTAATTTAAAAAGGGAATGGAGAGGGAAAAAAAGTGTTTTCCAGCTCCCCCTTGTGCCTCTTCTCTGTGTTTGTTTCGTTCTCAGTTCTGCCGGCAATCTCCATGCCCTGCCTCCCAGAAGGTTATTTGATTATATGAGGTTAAAGGTTATTTAAATATATGAGGACTGTTTTGTCTTAGAGGACAAACATAATCCCCTGGGAAACTTAGGAGATGCTCGTGCTGCAACTCCATGCCTGCATGCCTGCAGCTGGTGGTCCTCATGCATCCCCAGGTGCTGGAACTGTGTTTGTGGGTGTTTGTGTGTCTGTGTGTGTGCACGAGCACGCAGTGGCCGGCCAGGTGGAACTTCTGTGTTTAAACAGGAGAAAGCTACGTTGTGAGCCCTCCTGGTCTGGGAAGAAAGAAAAAAAAAAGAAAATCAGGAAAAGGTGAATTCTAATACATATACTGGTAAAAAAAAAAAGAATAACTAAAAAGGAGGAAAGCTAAAGGGATCTGGTATTATTTCCAGGCCCCAGAGGAAGCATAGAGGCTGATGTTGAGGCCTGTTCTGTAAAGGGCTGCTTGCTTTTAAGGCTCATTCCCTCATCTTTCCTTCACCAGAAGAAACAGTAGCTGAGAGGGGAGGTGTGGGGCAGGAACCACGGGCAAAGGCAGAAACCCTACAGAGCCAGCACTTGGATGCTCCAGCTCTAACGCTGCAACACATCCTCCCTCCCCTCGCCAAGTGCCCACCACCAAGAGGAGTTCCATAGACCACGTTGCATCCCAGTTACGCTCAGCCGTGATTTGGGGCTCTTCCCATCCCTTAATTCCCTCCCGCTGCCTTGCCGTGCTCCAGGGCCGGTGCTGAGAGCACGGTGCTTGTTTGTGGGGCTGATGCTGTGCCCGGCTCCGATGCAGAGCTGCGGTGAGAAATGGCTGTGCATTGCTGAGCAGCTGGAAGCAGTTATTAACTGAATTTGGCATCCGAGCTGAACTACAAATGCATCTGGGCGGCTTGAATTGTTCTTAATTATATTTTTGTTTTATTGTTTTCATTTCGAGCTGTGCTCTACCACTACTCTCTGTATATCTCTGTGCTGTACATTTTCTTTGCTTCCAGCCTAGGGTAATTGCTCCTCGTCGTGCTGTGTTTGCCATTTTAATTTTTTATCATCTCAGATACTTTCTTTTCTTTCCCCCTTTTGATTATTTGGTTATGTCATTCCCATTTGCCCTGACATTTCAATAAATTCACTTCTACATTATCTTTGTCCCTAGAGCTGCAGTTTATCGCTCTCTTTCTAATGTCTCTGTCTCAAAGCTGGATATAAACTGTTTATTTTTTCCTAACAGCTTCCCTTTTGGGCCGAGCAGCAACCAGCAGCGGAGAGCAGCGTGCTGGGCTGCAATCCTGGAGCCAGAGTGCCCCCTTCCAGAAATACTGGGGAATAACACAGCTCCCTTTAGGGGAAGAAGCACAGCCGGACAGGACTCTGCAACTCGGTGTCTAGCCACCATAGGTTAATATCCAGGTACTTAGATGAGACTAACTAAAAGGATGCTGCTGCAAACGATGTGTAAGGAAGTGAAGTCTTTTGGAGTACAATTCTGGGTTGAGGGAATGCCCTTTGTCCCACTGAATTTTTCTCTTCCCTCTCTCCTTCAGGTGCTAGTTTTCGATTCTTTTAAGCTTGGATTTTCACCCTTCCAGCCAAAAGGTCAGAGGAGGGGTCTACACTGGTGGTGGGCTGGGGACAGAGTTCTTCTGCTGCATGCTCAGGTTGTGCATGAGGAGGTGGCCCTCCTGCAGGACAGCAATTTTTCCCATTGCAGCAGCTGATTCCACCCCGAGCAGGTGGCTTCTGTCTGGTCAAGGCTTTGGGCTTTGAGCTTCAGCAGACACTGACAAATGTCGCTCTGTGGTTGAAGACTGCTCTCAGCTGGCCAGTCCAGTCACTTATGCAGGGAACAGCCTTTTGCAGCATCAGTGGAGTAAAAGAGGCTATGGGGGGACCTTATCACCTGAAAGGAAGTTGTAGACAGGTGGGAATTGGTCTTCTCTCCCAAGAGTAAGAGGAAGTAGCCTCAAGTTGCACCAGCAGAGGTTTAGATTGGATATTAGGAAAAATTTCTTTACTGGAAGTGTGATCTGGCAGTGGAACAGGATGCACAGGGAAGTGGTAGAATCAGCATCCTGGATATGTTCACAAAACTGTAGATGTGGCACCTGGGGACATGGTTTAATGGTGGACCTGGCAGAGGTGGGTCACTGGTTGAACCTGATGACCTTAAAGGCCTTTTCCAACCTTAACTTTTCTATGATTCTGGGATTCTTACAATTTTTTGGTCAGCAGGGTGGCAGGAATAGAGCGGTTCAGGGGCCTTTTCTCTGGTCTCTGGCTGCTGTGGAGCAAAGTCTGGCAGCTCAGTTTAAAGGGGTTGCTGAAGATGGGTTTTGAGGGAGCTGTTGGCCTTTGTGCAGAAGTGGGGTGGCACAGCCAGCCACCGCATCCCAGTGTTTCTAGGGGAGACACAGGATGGATACTGCTGGGTGGAGAGGTGAGTGGAACAGGGGAGTATGATCCTCTCCTAATCTGCCTTTTTTGGGGCTGAATAGTGCTTACCTTGTCACCACTCTCTAAAGCAAGGTCCTCACAAATGGTTTGTTTTCTGTAGCAACAAAATTACTAAGACCTTGAACTGTGGTTTGAACTGTGAGTCCAGCCCAGCAGCTTTATGTATACAGGTCTCTCTGAAGTGCTTGTGCTGAAAACATTTGTCCATTTGGAGCTAGAACACAGAGACTGAGACAGACCCTCACGTTAAAACTATTCTCATTACAGAGGAGGCTGTGATCACACCTGCATCAAGAGGAAATGTGAAGGAAATGCTGTCCACACTTCGTTCCAGGGAGGTATGAACACGTAGTTAGTTTGAAACTGTAACACCAGGTTTAAGGTAATGACATCATGCAATCCTTTTTAAATACTCTTCTTATTGTTATTAAACTTTATTAATATATAAGAAACACCATTTTCCTTCAAGGCACTCCTTTTAGACTTCAATAAAGTCCTCTCATGTTAACCAGTTAAGCCACCAGTGTCTTTCTCTTTCTTGTATCTTTTAAGACACTCCAAAGAAGACAAAACCTACCCTGGCAGCTGCGTGTTTAAATTCCAGTGCAGGAAGATCCCTTGCTAATACATGGCAGCTCCTCAGCACTTTGGGACACACACAGGCTCCTGCCAAGGCTGTCCCAGCAGTCAGCTAACACTGAGGAATGGGAATCCATGGCATTCAAACATGGTAAGCGCTGTGCTGTGCAGCCAGGGAAGCTCGGGCAGAGCGAGGGAACATGACGTGTCCAAGAGCACACGGTGAGTGAAGGACAGACTAGGGACTAAGCCTCAGCTGCTCCTCTCTTGGCCTTGCCTTCACTGCACCACTTCATCATTTTAAGCCATGGCTGCAGTAACACCAGGAATGTGACCCAAATCCGTGCAGTCACACTCATTCAGGTCTCTGCACTGCCAAGCTGGCCAGACAGAGCAGCACCACCGGCTCTGAGCACTGACGCTGCTGCCTCAGGTGGAGATGCACACTCCCGAGGGATGCACACTCCCGAGGGATGCACACTCCCGACTGAGGGCACGTTCCCAGCCCTGAGCCAGCCTCAGGAGCGCCGAGGCTGAGCATGCAGGAAGGCACACGTGATGCGCTGGGAGCGCACCGGCACAGAAATACGGCTGCACCCCATCAGGACAAGGCTGAAGCTGATCTCTCTGTGGAAACCTCAGCAGCTGGTAGACATCAGGTGGTTTGTACAGTGCAGAGTGCTGTGTTTGGGTCACTGGGCTGAACTAGCTACTGAGCCTACGCTGTGCCAGTTTGTAAGCCAAGAGGCAGTCCCTGCATCGGGGCTGCATCAAAAGCAGCGGGGCCAGAAGGTCAAGGAAGGAGGTTCTCTCCCTCTACTCTGCACTCATGAGACCCCATCTGGAGTACTGCATCCAGGTCTGGGTCTCCCAACATAAGAAAGACATGGACCTGTTGAAGTGAGTCCAGAGGAGGGCCACAAAGATGGTAAAACAGCTGGAGCACCTCTCCTGTGAAGACAGGCTGAGATGGTTGGGGATGAAGAAGAGAGGACTCTGGGGAGACCTTATAGCAGCCTTCCAGTACCTAGAGGGGGCCTACAAGAGAGCTGGAGAGGGATTTTTTACAAGGATGTATTGTGGTAAGACAAGGGTTAATGGATTTAAACTGAAAGAGGGCAGGTTGGATATTAGGAAGAAATTCTTTACTGTGAGGGTGGTGAGGCGCTGGAACAGGATGCCCATCCCTGGAAGTGGTGGATACTCCATCTCAAGGAGTGTTCAAGGCCAGGTTGGATGGGGCTTTGAGTAACCTGTTCTAGTGGAAGGTGTCTCTGCCCATGCATTGGGCTGTTCTTTAAGGTCCCTTCTAGCCCAAACCACTCTACGATCCTATGGTCAGTAACTACACGACAGCGAGGGTACGTATGCACGTCTGCACACGTGGGTGGGTAGGCACACCAAGCTGTGTCCCGCTTCTGAGGCCCTTACAGTTCCACTTCTCTTATTTCTAATGACATGATAGGACTGAACAAGGAAACTTGTGGCATTAAGGCAAACTTAGCTCTGTTGTAACTGTTTCTGGCCATTCTGGGGGCTAAGATGGGTGAAGAGGCAAAGCAAACACCACAGCAGCCATCCAGGGTTTGTGCTGAGTGTGTTTGAAGGCCAAGCCACAACTGGAGAGCCTCACCACAGAAAAGCACGGTGTGGACATCAGAGCCTGCAAGCACTTTGCTCTTCAGGCCCAGAACTATTTTTAAAGATCCTGACCTGGTTACAGACCTGCAGACACCTGGCCGGTGGGAAGGAGCAAACACAGGGACCTTCTCCATGATTTGAAAATAATTATTAGCTGTGAATGTAGTCACCAAGCCTTATTATCCCGGCCCATCCCATGTTTGTTGTCTCCTCCTCTCCTCCAACCCTCCAAACGTGACACACTCTTGTCTTGGCTTCAGTGCATTGGGAGGTTTTTCAGAGCCAGATTTTCAGTCTGAGCGTGGATCAGAAGCTGTGGTGCCTGGGGCGGCTATGGGAGGCTGACACCTACAAAGCAGCAAAGGCTGAGCCCACAGCCTGCTCGTTTATGCCAAGGAATTTTGGCTGCAGGTGTAAGTTAATTCCTGGTATTGCTGGCAGGCGATCCCCCTAGCTATTCACAGCAGAGCTTTAATTCAGCCCACCTATGCTCAAGTGAGGCTCCTGTGCAAGAACAACCCTGTGCAGAGCTTACATGAATTTAGCTACCAAGAAAGGCTTTTTTATGATGAAGTTAAAAAATGACACCCCACTTTGCCTCAGAAAACAATGGAAGGACCTCTCCACTGGTGAAGTACCTATATGAGAAATGGTGCTTCTATGCCCAGGATTATCACAGCATTTGCCACATGCAGATGTATTAAAAGCAAGCAGCCATTGAGTGACAGTTCTGGGCTCCCTGACGTGTTGTCATTGTAGCACAGTGCTTCTGTGAGGCACAGGGCAAATTATTGCAAATAATTACAGAATCAAAGAATCATTTGTGTCGGAAAAGACCTCCAAGATCATCAAGTCCAACACTGCCAAGTCCACCACTAAACCACGTCCCCAGGTGCCACATCTACATGTTTTCTGAACACTTTCAGAAATGATGATTCCACCACTTCCCTGGGCAGCCTGTTTCAATGCTAGATAATGCTCTTGGGGAAGACATTTTTCCTAATAGCCAATTTCAACCTCCTCTGGCACAACTTGAGGCCATTTTCTCTTGTCCTGTTGTTTATTACTTGAGAGAAGAGACTGACCCCCACCTGGCTACACCCTCCTGTCAGGTATCTGCAGAGAGCAATAAGGTCCCCCTTTGGAGCCTCCTTTCCTTCGGGCTGAACACCCCCAGCTCCCTCAGCTGCTCCTCATCAGACTTATGCTCCAGAACCTTCACCAGCTTCATTGCCCTTCTCTGGACCCACTCCAGCCCCTCAATGTCTTTCTTGTAGTGAGAGGCCCAAAACTCAGCACAGGATTTGAGGTGTGGCCTCACCAGTGCCCAGTACAGGGGGACAATCACTGCCCTGGTCCTGCTGGCCACACTATTGCTGATACAGGCCAGGATGCCACTGGCCTTCTCGGCCACCTGGGCACACTGCTGTCTTGTGTTCCGATGGCTGTCACCCAACCCCCCCCTCCCCCTGGACATTTTCCACCTGGCAGCTTTCCATGAATTCCACAAGTTACGGAAAACATGGCTGAATTCTCCTTGTGAAGTGTAAGAACGAGCATTCATTTTGTGATGCATTAACTTGGCAGTTTCGCTTATACTCTTGTAAAGGCACTAACAGGACAGATGTTCCCCTGCAGGTGTGTGTGTGGGGGGTCAGTTTGGCCCCGTGTCAAACTCTCAACAAGGGGAAGCCTGTGCATGGGCACACAGAGGGCAAAGGCACACTGCACAGTAGGAAACAGGGCTGCCAAGCCACACACATGCTAGGCAGCATGAGACAAGGCTGGAGAGGTTCCTACTGGGCAAGGATAAGAAGGTGAAAAGAAAAAAATCCTTCATGCAGCATTGACTGAGCTCTGCACCACAAGCCAGCCTGAGGGCTGCTGGTTTAGACATCGTGGAAATGGAACATTGTTAAATTGTTAAGTAATTTTTGCCATCGGCCCCCGGGAAACCAGGTGCATGTTAGGTTGACCACTTACCCATGTGTTTTCTCTATCCCAAAGTGTTGTGCAGAAGGGAAGTCAGCTATCAGGATGTGCACAGATCCAGGTTGCTTCCTGGGGCCTCGGCATGAGCAGAGGGAAGGGGACCAAAGGATACTCGAGGTTCTCCTCAAGATCCTCCCATGTTCTGGGACTATGCAAGAACCAAGTCAGTCTCCAGCCTAGGTCAGACACAATCTTCAGCTGTGTGCTGGCGACTGAACCTGCCAAAGTGGCATACAAGAGGGCATTAGCATCAGCCTCATTTTATACAGCATTACCACTGCAGCTAATCCAGGGCTGCACGAGGCCTGCGGAGCATCACACACGATGGAGAAGAGCTCTTGTACAGCAGCAATCCAGCAGCAGGCCTCTCTAGATGCGCTTCATTTTCAGCTGCAGCTTCTGGCCCAGATGGGCTTTTGACACATCGTTGTTCTCCTCTGCCTTTGTACCATCTTACAAGTAGAAGTCGGTGATGGTGCACGGAATAATTTGAGTTACAATCTTAAACTGAGGGGGCGGGGGGGCGTGCAGAGAGAATGGCCCTTTGAGAAGATAACTCCCCATCAAGTTTTAAGCATGTAACTTTACAAGCAATGCCCTGAGGGTCCTCCTCCAGCCAGAGGCAAAGGCAGTCCTGGGGCGCAATGCACGGGAGCAACCCCAGCCGTGGGAATTCAGGCCAGGCAGGAGACAGAACAGGTCGGCCTCCCATCAGTGCAAGCTCTGCCTTCACAAACAACGAGGGTGTGCATTTACAGCAGGTATAAACTGCTCTGCGAAGCGACCTGGTGTGCCAGAGCAGTGTCTGCACGGAGGAAGGTTTTTTTGGTGTGAACGGGCATTTTTGTGCCAAACCACCAGGAATATGCAGCCTTCCCTGCCTCCATGCACACCTGCTCAGCTCCTCTCTTGCTGGTGATGTGTCTGTGTCCTTGACCAACTTTCCTGCCCAGCAAGCACAGCCTCTACAGTGCTTTGAACAAGCTGCCCATTGCAGCTCCGTCAGCTGCCAGGGGCGGCTGCCTCCAGCCTCTCCTCGTACCTGGATGTTCCTCCCTCCCCACTCCAAACTGCAACTTTAAATAAANGGGGAAGGCGGCATTCACTGATGAAGGCTCTTGCAGCTGCTCGCTGTACTCATCAAAGAAGAGGAAGTGCCAATTACTTCCTTGTAGGAACTGTTTCTGTAATCAAAGTGCTCTGCGGTCGAGCTGCAAATGCCGATTCCCTCCCGCCCAGCACAGCCCCTGGGTCATGAGCCAGAACAGGAGGTAGCTGGCTGCCCACACCCTCATCAGCTTACACTTTCACGCAGGAACACTCACAGCTCTGTTTTCCTTGCGACACTGACCATTTCCTGCTGCAGTGAGGACAGGCCAGCCTGCTGCTGCGGGCACGTTCACACTCGGGCCGGCACTGCACGCTCAGAGCCCAGCAAGTTTCCCATGAACGAGCACAAACGCTTCACGCTCCCAACCCCAGAGCATCTTGCCAGACTGGGAGGTTGGGAGAGCGAAGGAAACAGAATCATGTTTTTGCTGGGAAGTGTCTTTCCTGCCCCCTCCATTTGCTGTGGTAAGGCTCTTGCAGCCAAACAGGGAAGAATTACTTGCGGCCCATCCAGAGCAACCCAGCAAAAGTCGAAAAGAGCTCTTCCCAGGGACCTCCCAGGCCTGGAACCTCTGTGCCTTGTGGCACTATTCACAGGGGCTCAGACTTCGTGGCAACAAGGAAAGCCCTGTGCAAACATGGCACCAGAGAAAACATACCACAAAAAACCCACGCATTCTTGTGCTGATATTTTTTCCAATGCTGGCAGTCATAATCTTGTTCAACTTCTTTTGGTGTGTGCCTTTTTAAAAAATACCAGTAGATACAACATTTCGTGGAGAAGCTTCGCTCATCTCCTAAAAGAGTGCACACTCTAAACTGGAAAAATCAAACAGATCTTTGCCCCTCCTATTCTGTTTTTACCTCTCTCATAACCCAAAGACTTGTCTTAACCAAACTGTATCTTTTTTTGTTTCGGTTTTATCCTTTAGTGTATCCTTTTTTCAGTTACAAATTTATATTCTCCAAATTAACACCGTGTTTAAAATAACTATTTTAATGACGTACCCAAAAAAGCCCTGTAACTGTAGCAAATGAAGTGGACCAGAAAACCCCAGGCAAGCACGCAGGAAGACAGAGCAGAGAGAGTGAGATGCCGGCGCTCCCTGCCACGGCGCCCTAGCACAGCCCCGTGACCTTACAGCAGCTGATGTTCTCATCCAGAAGAGAATCTCTTCTGCTTTGTTCATCCCAGCGTGCTGTCCTCCCCGCCAGATTCCGTACAGAGAAACACAAGGAACACAGACACGCAAGTTTAGCTTGCTGACATAATGCCCATATTTAATCTTTTTAAAACAAGAACAAAATCAAGAATAAAATCAAGAATAAAAATTTCATTTAAGTCATACAGTACATTAATCTTTCAGCAATGACCCAATCTACAGTACTCAAATGCCTGGCATGAAGTCTATTATCTCAGCATTTAACAAGTGTATAACCAGTGACACAGTAAAAGAAGAGCTCACAATACACAGCTAACACAATGAGTTTAGATTTTCTTCTAAGAGTCCCGCTAGGGTTTGTAATACATGGGTCACTTTTGAACCGTACTTTAATCAGCTTTTTGTTCAGTCAATCTGTTTGGGGCTTTTTTTTTCTGTTATGTGAGTTTTTCCATTATGTACAGGAAGATTACTTCAAATGAAATTGCACAAGTTAGAATATCTATCTATAGGCATACATGGTCAATCTAACTAAAAAAATTTAATAAGCAGTAATTACTCAGTCCTGGTTATACATTCCTAAAGGCTTAATAATACAGTTTTAAGAAGAAAAAAAAATAAAACAAAACACAACAAAACACAGCTGTAGGGTGGCAATCTCTGTAAGAAGCCTTCTTCCCTCCAGAAACAACCAATGGCTAACTGTACTTTCCATGCTTGAAATGGGGTCTACAAAGAAATCATTTCAGCAACTAAATAATAAAAACCGTGTGACTGTGTCCTCTCTCTAAAGTCTGAATGGTTCGATGCGTAATTCAGCGAAGCTCTCAAGCAAATAATACTGGTAGGATGCAGACTGTTAACAGAAATTAGGACAATATGCCCTGATAGCACATTTGGGTAGCAAAACTGTATGTACGAAGGGGCCGTTACCCAGTGGTTAAAGCAGCTTGAGGCAGGACAGCTCTGCCTGCAGCAGCTGCAGAGGGGAAAGGGTGGGCTCTTCTGCTCCTTAGCCAAGGCTACAGCTGAATTTTCCCCACCTCCTGTCAAGCACTTGCCTGCCCCGCTCTCAGCCCCTTCCCTCCTGTCAGAGACGGAATCCCCAGCCCAAAGGCGAGGGGAGCGTGGCAGGGTGCAAGCCTTCCCTCTTCCCATCCCAGATCCTGACGCTCAGCAGCAGGCAAAGGTCTGCTTCTGCTCCAGCTCCACCACAGGCAGGAGGGCTCCTCTCAACAACCCACCATGGTGTGGGCAGGAGCTCTGCAGGCTGGGGGCTTCCTGGTGCCTGGCCCTGAGTACCAGGAGCAGACTCCCTCCCAAGAGTAGCGTTACCAAACACTAGAGACCCAGACGGCTACCTCTAAGGCAAGTTAACTAAACGAGGGTGATGGAGCATCTTCTTCCCACATTAGCAAAACATAAATGTAACTAATTAACACAACTGCCTTGACTTCTTTTAATCTCTCTTTTCTGGTGCCAGGTCCTGCTACAAATGGAAAAAACCCCGTAGAGAGCTGCTTTCCTAGATGGAAAAGCGGCAGAATCTTAAGCCTTGTGGATCCGCTTTGTAATTTGCTACTGGCATAAACAACAAAGAAAGTCCCATTTGTTTGGTTGTTTTTTGTGGTGCTTTTCTTAAGAAAAAAAAAATAATAAAAAAAAAAAATCCAGACTGTCAAATGCACCTTCTCTGCACATCACACACGCTCACATGCACACGCACCAATGGAGAGCTCCAGAAGAACAGGCATGGGAACCACAAAGCCCAAATGGTGAAAAGACATGGGGAATCTCACATTTCTGTTTTCAATTCTCATTTAGCAATGAAGCAGCAAAATGATACATTGCAAGAAATAAACAGTCACAGAACACACATACACCCAAACGCAACCATGGATACATTTTTCCCATTTTTTCTTTTTCTGACAGATGTTGTTATTCATCTGATAGTTTCTTTCTGGCTGTGCTGAAGTTTTTGAAGAGCATCTGGTGCTAATTTAACTTTTATCAGAACATAAGAACCTCAGTGGCAATGGACAATCCATCTCATTAGTGCCACAACCAACCATCTCTGCTTGAGATTCTCTACAAAACCCTTTTGGAAGCTGAATCTGACTCTGCCTCTTTAGTGCCACTCTTGGTTGTTGGTTGTTTGTTTTTTTTTTAAATTAAACAAACACAGCATATTAATGCAAATTTGATGTTTTCTAAAAAATGCTCAGATAATTAGTTCAGCAATATGCAAAGTGCATCTATTTGGTTCTTTCCATAGATCACCTTCTGTTTTAAGTTTAAATTCCTTCACAGTTTAAAATATTGTGAAGAAATTATATGTATACTTTATGTATAGAACTATTTATATACATACACATATATACACACAACTCTGTACTTTATATAGCCATAAACACTCACTACTTAACTATTTATATTATATACACATGGCATGAACACACGCTCAGTGAAGAGTTGGTGCAGGCTGAAATCATTCCATCGGGTTTAATGGAACAACAATAGTGAAACCATGAGTGAGTTATCAAGAGACACAGACATACATCTATTAGATAAGTGAAAGACCAATTAAATCAGCTCTTCCATTTTCCTATTAGCACAGGATTGTTCCCACCCCATTCCATGCTCCATATGCACATACACAGCTACTTTGCATTCAGTTTACGTGAGAGGGCAGTGGTGGTTCTTTTTCCTAAATGAAAGAAGAGTCCGTATTTTACTCGGGCTCATCGCAGCCTCTTCTGCAGGAGCGCGGCACAGCCGGGCCTGGATGCCTTGGAGGGCCCCGAAGGCTGCGCCGCCGTCAGCTGAAAGCACCTGCCAAAGCTTTATTGCATGGTTATGGGACAGCTATCAACTGTTCACAGTCTGTGAACTCTCTCCAACAAGTGGTACAACGGTATAAATACGTATTTTAGCACAAAACAGTTTAACACGAGGCAAGTCCAAGTACAAACGAGACCTAAAGGCCTATGGGTGAACTTTAAAGGCCAGCAGTTCTTCAGAGTGCATGTTGTTTAAGGAACGCAAGTCGGGTAATTTCAAAAGAAGTTTTGTGAAAATAGAGGCTTCGTTTGGGTGGTTTTTCATAATTAAGGTCCTTAATGCACGGATTAGTGTTTCCTGAAGTGCCTCCACAGAATTGACATTTTCTATTCCGGAGCGATCTAAACAAAAGGGCAGGGTGAGAGGGAGAGAGGGAGAGAGAGAAATTAAAAAACAGGAGGGTAGGGGAGGGGAAAAAAAAAAAATTGACTGAACAGATGTAGTGTGCAACATAAAACCACGGCAAGAATCCCTTACTAAATTAACAAGCACAAGAAAAATCAGATTCTTATGCCAGAAGTTTTAAATCACATACCAAAAGTCTTTCAAATGTTATTTAGCATTAACTTTTCAGAGCACTAAATTCATGCCAAACTGGCAGCATTCAATCATTATTTCTGTGATCCCTAACCTGTGTTTCCAGAGAAGGACAGATGGAAGCAAATGTTTAAATATGTTGCTGAATCACAACTTTCAACCCAAGGAGAAAGACAGGGCACATGAAAGTAAAAATTTCAAACATTTCTTAAGGCTAGATATAGAACCCTAAACTTAAACTGAAGGTTTGAAGAGGAAATCCCACTCAGGACAAGCCACACTTGAACCTGCCCAGTGGGATCCTCAGGGGCAAAGGGAGTACAAGCCTTAATATGACTGGGCACTATTTCTGAGCATGTTCTGAAGCACTTACAAAATTAAACATGACGCACCCAAAAATTCCCAGCTGAGGAAAAGAAAAATGTCAACATCAACACAAATATTATGCTCTCACATACTGCACTCCCACCACACCTGAAGCATCTCTTTCAAGAGAGCTGTACTTAAGAACACACCTGGTATCCTTAGGTGGAACCTAAGCAAGAGGCTTAAAAGGATGAATTTTTAAGTAAAACATCTCACCTCATAACCATGCACAGTAGCTGGTTTTTTCCAAGCCATAGCTTCTTTTCTTAAACACTCCGTAAATTCAGCAGGGCACATACATACCCGAGTGACTGGCACAAACAGAAATGTGCTTTGATGTGAACATGTACTTAAGCACTTTGCAGAACTGGGACATGGAATGACAACAGCTTTCCGGAGTAACACTGAGTCAGTTCGTACAGTCAGAGTGGGAATCCCTTCCTTATGCTGTCAGTGTCAATCCAATCAGATTGCTCAGGTGAACGGTCTAGGAAGTCCTCCTGGACTACTCAGTGCAGTTCCCTACTGCTATGGGAAAAATTATTACATAATCCACTTAAGGATGCATCTTGAAGCAGTTAACATGTGTTTTGTTCCTTTAGGAAGACTGTTCCAGAATCTTCTACAATTAGGAGCTCTGATTACTATTAAACAATTTTTATTAGCACGCGTTCCACTTTTCTGTGAAGACTGTCCATTAGGTTTGACAGCTGTTGTCCAAGAGAACATGAGTGAAGAGATATCTCTCTGCCTTTATTTATTAAATGATCTCTCCTGCTTGCCCCCTGCTCTGCAGAAGCTTTGCTCTCTTCTGAGCAGGTACAATGACATTTGCACAGAACATGCCCAGTGGAGTTTCACAAGAGCTCTGTACAGTGAGAATAGTACTGCCTTGCCTCTGAAGGTGGAATCATGCAGCCCAGCCTTTCCTGGCTGCCTCAGGTGAGTTACCTCAGGTGAGCCTCCTCTCTTCAATTAGTTCAAGTCTTTCTTCTCCCTCTCAGTCTACTTCCAGTTGCTCCCAGTGGCCAGCAGAAGATTTTGTCATGATTATGCCAGTAAGAGAATAATACAGGGTGTGTACTTTATATTCTTCTACCACAAAGCAAGACCCTCAGTTAAAGGATTATCTGGTCTCTAGACATGCACGAACCACATTCTTTCAGCTTTGCTTCCACCTTGCTTTTTGCTTCTTCAGTGCCCGTGATCCACCTTGCTACCTCTCCTCCACCTTCAACACATCCAGCTAAGCGAAGCCAGAGGTGAAGCATTCTTTTAATTCTGGAATGGTACCAAGGTAATTCCTCAGCACCACGCAAGCGTGATCCTGCTTTTTCTTTCTCTGCCAGACGACATGAAAAGGAGAGGAGCCCTTGCTACTACCCCTGCTTCTTGTGCACATTCTAAATACCCCTCCCAAGAGTGGTTATTCATCCAGTGTTAAGTGGAGATGTTTCTGACGAGCATTCTCCCCACTAGCGGTATTTAGAGACTTAATTCTTTTTTCCATTGGCGGGTTTGGGTTTTTTCTTAATTTTAATCAACTAAAAGTCTTTAAGAATATCTTTAATTAGTGCAGCATGGTACTTTATATTGTGGATCACTTAATCAGCATTCAACAGTCACACTCTTTTCTGCTTTTGGAACTGATGCAAATCTTGACTGCTATCTTCCTTTCAGTCTTCTCTTGAATAACTTTCATTCTGAGATGAAGAAGTCTTAATGGTCTTTTTCTTCCACCTTCAGTTCTCCTTACATTTACAGCATTTTTTCCTTTGCCTGCATCTCCATGTCATTCTCTCTGATCCTGTTCTTCAACTCTTCCTTCATCTGTAACGAAGCTCCACCTCCCCTTACAGGAAATTACTCTTTCAGTTACACTACTCCTCAAAGAGTGGGATGCAGGGATCTGTCTTCCAAGATCTGTTTAATCAACACATGCCCACAATCCTTCAGTTCTACGAGCACCTTCTCCTCCTGGCAATCCCTCACGCTATAAGCATCTTCCCCAGGAACTCTGATGAGGCCACTTATCTTCTTCAGTACCTGCCTGAGCATGAAGCCTGCTCGCTTACTTACTTGTGCAAAGTAACAACTGCAGCATTTCAATCCAGTCTCAAATAACAGACTAAAGTTGCTCTGAAAATTTTTGAACTCACAGTGACCATCAGGCTTAGCCTTGTGTCTGGAATACAGCCCCAACATTGACTAATAAAGCTGTACTTTACAAAGCCCCATAAAATTTTGTGAAGATGTCCAGGAAGGCTGTGATCAGACTGCAGATCAGATCATGAGGTAGCTAAGACAGGCAGCAATAATGTCCAAACTATGATCTGAAAAATCCTCAGCAGCTGCAAGAAGCCTGAACACCAAACACCTTCTCTTTTTGTCATGCTGCACGGCTGACACTACACGCTGTACATGTTACATGCCATCCCTAAACCAGTCCCTGCTGGGAGCTAGCAATCAGCACACTGCTTTAAAGGCTGGGGAGATGGCACTGTGCTAGAAGCACATTTAACAGAACAGATACAGCCACTTAAGACTGAAAACAGGTGGTATGAGATATTCTAGGACCCAGGAGCTGAGCAAGCAAGAAGAGTGGCTGTAAGCCTAGTTACAGTGCACAAGAAGGGAAGAGACCTGGTTGTCAGTCCTTATTTTAAAGGCTGCCTCCGGTTCTTGTCAAGAATTTCCAGAGTGTGGCAAAGCAACTAAGACTTCAGGTTTCTCTCTGCTACCTGAACATTTTCATTAACAGATTCCATGCTTCCTTCAGATTATAGTGCCATGCTTCCTTCACACTGCCATTTGTTCCGGCTCTCGAAGCTTGCTAACTCTGTGCCACCCTCTGCTCATTATCACGGCCTACAAATCGAAGAGGCAACAGCTGCCCCGTCCTGTGCTGTGACATTTCAGTTCAGCCACGCACAAAGTTATTAGACTGAACTGTCCTACCTGGTTTACAGAGGCCTCACGTGCCTACAGCACCATGCCTGGGTGCCCCTCCCTCGTAAGACATAGGTCTCAATTGCTCATGTGAAAGGGGTGCATTTGCTCGAGGAGTTCAGTGCTCCCCAGCTGCTGTCTAAGTGGGCGCTGTGAGCATTCCTGCTGCCTACCCTTAGAGAGCTTCTTAGCCAGCAAGCAGGGATTCTGCATCTTGTATTCCAGGCATTATATGCAGAGCTAATGTGACTAATTTGAGGCTTGAGATAATACTATAGAAGTAGGTGCTTAATCCTTCTTTGAATCTGGGCCAGGGTGTTCTGTCTATCCAGGGACTGAAACAAGATAGGAGGCTGGTGAAGATGTCAGAGGATTGGCAGGCCTTCAGTGGTAAGAAGTCACGATGCAGATGATAGGGCTTTCTTGCTGACATAGGCAGAGATCAAACTGTTGGATTTAGACTTAGGTAAAATACGCAATAGACTTAAATGACAATACTTGGAAGCGAAAATACCACCTTATCCAAAGACTTATGCTGTGCAAGTCAGGAGTAATTTCAGTGACGCTGTCCTGTGAAACTTAGAGGAGTCAGAAAAACAGCATCTAAATGGCCATGGGGTAGCTATGTGTTTTTTCATTACATAGAAAGCAGTAAGAAAGCCTAAGCCCATTGTCACTTTTTTTAAAAAAGTCAGTATTAGAAAGACTAGGTATGTTAAAAAGTACATTACAGGCTGCTAGTAGCTTAAAACCCACTGAACTGCACTTAGACATGAAATAATAGGGTATACATTTTACAGAAAACTTTATTAATAGAGAGCCACATTCAATTTTTGGCAAAGGTGCAAGTTAACTTTCTCTCCTTACCAGCAGATACCAGGACAACCGCTGTAAACAAACTCATTTCCTCATCGCTAAGTTGCAGGGCATTTAGTTTCTCACTAAATTCAAACATTGAGTTCAGCAGATCACCAGCTCCCATTGAATGCAAGTCATCCACACTGTACTTCTTGCCACTCAGGAAGGTGACAGTACGTTCCTTTGCATCAAACAGAGATGCAAATCGTACCATTAAAACCTGGTGAAAGAAAAAGGAAGAAAAAAAAAAGGACAACAAAACCAGATAAATGTAGGTTCATTTCTAGAAAAGCCAAAGAAAAAAATTAAACCTTTTAACATCATTCAAAGTGTCTCATTAACCGTTCTAGAAGCATTCTATACAGAAAATGTCAGCATGCTATTGAGCACACAGTGCAAGCTCTGGCCCAGTAATCTGAGAGAAACAAACAAGTAACAAAATTAGGGAGTGGATGCAGGGGAGGGGCTACAGCATATGAAAGGCAGGAAAATTAAAATTTAAGCCTCAGACAGCCTGAGCCACACAGACCATGTCATTCATAAATATGCCAGTAGGACAACTTGCTTAAGCCACACAACAGCCAAAGGCATACAGGGCATTAAACGAAATGTTTTCTTGGCCACATTTATGAGGAGCAAAATGAAGGTACCGAACCAGATTCTCACTTGGCGAAAACTGGAGCAGCTCTATGGAAACAATGCTGATTTACACCACCTGATGATCAGGCCCCCTAGGCATTCTTTGGAGAAGTACCATGCCACATCACTGTACCCACAGGAATGTTAATGAGCCCTGGCAGAAAGGAGCCACATGTAGAGCTTTCAAAAGGCTAGGGAAGCACAGCTTGAGATGGCACCTGGTCTATAGCAGCTGGGAATACCCCTTCGGTACAAGCACCTGGGCTGGAGCAGTTGACGTGTGCTAAACTTACCCCTTTGGGCTGAAATTTCTCTTGTGGTTTCTCAGTTGTACTGTGAAATATTTCCCTCTGGAATGGCTTGTAATGTTTCATTTGCTCATGTTCAACAACCTTATTTACATTTTCAAGGTTTAAGTTGCACAGAACAGCCTTCTTATTTGAAGAAAATGAACTAACTGGCATTGGTTAAAACTTCAGACTCGCTGTAATCTCTTGGTGTGACAGTTGTCTCTTCTCATTTACCCCATTAACTGCATTAATTTAAATGTTTACCACAGGTGAGAGGAGATGTTTACCACAGGTGAGAGGAGAACCAGGTTTTCAAAGACTAGTGCCTTTGACAAGCTTAAAAACAGGAGTGTTCAAAACAAATGAAAATGTTTGAGAATTCAAACACTGTTCATGCACATTACATGACCTGCTCCTAAACTTTAAGAGCCAAACAACATGCAGCAACCCTGATGGACACATGAGCAGTACAAACTATTCACCTTTGTCAGCTAAGCTACCTGTCCTTTGATGACATTAACTACAGAGTGCAGAGACCTAGATGCAGAAGCCATCAGAATACAACAAAAACAGGCAAAGGGCAGGAAGACAAAGCTGAACTTGTGCATTAGCACAGACCCACCAGGTATCCAGCAACCTTTCAGTTCAAAATGGTATTCTCCCTACAGAACTGGGCTTTAGAAACATCTTTAAATAACGAGCAACCAGGATTAATGCTGGTATCCAACACTGAAGCCCATAAAGTTGTGCTGACTTATGCTAAGGCAAAGACCTCACCTATTTCAATGCCACCATTCTAAACAAGGAAGAACAGTTTGGACTATGGCATAGCACAGGATTGATTCATCCCATTTCACTTCAAACCAGACTCGTACTCAATCCTATCACCTGACCAGAGCAACACAGGCATATAAAAACCTCCACTCTTGGAGGCTGCTTGATCACTTCCCCATCACCCATAATCAAACGGAGTCACTACTCAAATGGACCCAAGGGCCTTGTTAGCTCTACCATCAACTGCATTTGGAGGGCAGGTGGAGGAGGGCCCACTCAAAACCAGTCGAGTTCCTTATTTAGGCTCACTGCTGTTTCTGAGCTGGCTCTTACAGAAGCCATGCAAATGCCACCACGAGCTCCCCAGTACTCCCAGTTCTCAGAGACCTTTTTATCTTGCATGTGTGTGGATATATATAGCTGTGCAGCTTCTGCACCAACATTGTCTCCATGTGTCCTCTTACCCTCGAAGGAACAGGCACTCCTCAAATACGAGCTGCTAACAAGCACAGTGCCAAGCCAGCCACACCAGACTTGGAGGCAGCACTTTCACTCGGCTTCTATTAACAGGCAGGCACTGGAATATCCTGGTCCAGTTACCCAGAAGACAGAAATGACCTTGGATGCACCAGGCTTTCAAGATGCTTTTGCCTCTATCGCAATGGTTTCATTAATCCTGTTGTGGATTTTTTTCCACTGTTCTGCAGCGTTACTTTTTTTTTTTTTCCTGTTGCTAAGATGCCACATAGGCCTTTAACTGCAAGCAGCAGCTCACTAACAGGAATCATTAATGTTTCTTATAAATAAGTGAACAGTGACAAGCATGCAGCCATACATTATTATTAATTCCCCTGGATACAGAAGCCTCCTTATCAGCAGCGCCTGTAACTGGCAAAAAGGCATTTGAGTGAGGCCTGAGAAAAGCTTCAGGTGAAGCAAGGCCAAGACAAAACTTTTTACTTGCAAAACATGAAGGTTTGGCTTTACATTATAGGGACTGTTCAAGCCAAATTTTTCACCCTCTTTGAGGGTGCTGGAATTTGCAGAGGAAGGAACCAACATTTTTGTGTAAGGTAGAAGTAGTGAAGAAGTAAAAATACAGCCCCTTCGCTACAGAAGTTCTAGATGAATATTAAAAGGTCAAGAATAAGTAAAACAGAAAAAATACATGACAGCAAAATGAAGGAAACAAGGAAACTAACAGACTCCAGGCACCAAGTCTTCCAGTAGAACTTGTACCTTCCAACCTGACAATTATCCATTTTAGAACTGGGCTGTATAAATATAGACAGAAGACCCAACACATCACATGAGAAATGTCTTCACTTCAGGTAAATACAAAATCCAGCATCTCTCTTTGAAAGAGTAAAACACGTAACAAGAGCAAAGGCATCAGCAATGCTACGCTCCCCAGAAAAGCACAGTAACATCAAACACTTGGGACCTGGGCTCCTCTGGCCCTCTCTATTCAAATTTCACATTTGAATAATTATAAAATGTGGACAGTCTCCAACAGACACAAGGGTCTGGAAGGCCAACTAAAACGTGAAGTAAAGGTCATCTAGTGAAGGTCATGAATTACAAAACAGCACCAAGCTCAGTGGTATCATTTCCAAATTAATACCACTAATTCACATATACGTCATGACCACAAGTGGATGCAATTAACCACGAGGACCTAGTGGGATTAGCCTAGAGTAAGTCAGGCTGCAGCTGGCACATAGTATCTACAGAGATGCAGCAGTACAGCTAGTTACCACTGTTACTGCACTGGACATGGAGGCTTCAGACACTCCCAAGCTGCCACCAAAGGCTAGTGGTGACTGGTCAGGATGGATACTCTGGCTTTGGCAGGAAGCAGAGTGGCACAAGGAAGAACATGCAGAGCGGTAAACACATTCCTCGACAAAACTTGTAAGTCAGTAGACAGCTTTCTAACCTATGCACCCTTCCAGATGCAGTACAGCTCCCCAGAGTAGGCAAAGGTAGCTAGAAACCCCTAATTACCCACTTATTAATGCCCAGGGAAGAGGGAAGGGTAGAAGGGCTGAGCAGTTTTGAGCTCGTTGGAAGAGGGACAGGTCACCAGGGTCTGACCAAACAGATCCCTTGGACACCATCACCTCAAAGAACGCTCAGAGCATCCATGAACAAGCTGGTTTCGCCTGATGCAACCCAGTTCTATTTGGTTCTGCTCTTACAAGGTCAGACTGATGCACAGCTCGTCAGGTTTGCAATATACACACAGTGGTCTCACCTCAAAGGTCCCAGCCTTCAGAAGATTGACCTGGTCATGCTGGGAGAGATCTCGGAAACCTGGGATGCGCTTGGCAAACTCCACCACTTCCTTCACTGCAGGAGTAAAACTCAGGGAAAACTCTTCCCAGATTTCATGGCCAGACTTGTTTGGGTCCACATGGGGAGTCTTACTCATTGGGCAGACCTGATGTTTACAAAACACAGACAGAAAACAACTTCTAAAGATACTCCAAATAATGACAAAACCAGGTTTATTATTCAACAAAACTTTGCAATAATGACACAGAGAAAAAAAGATCAGTATTCCTCAGTCAATTCCCAAAGGAACTGGACTTCTTCCCCTTCCTTTAAAACAAACAAGAAAAAAATCCATGGGATTGTTAGCAATCTGTTTATAAATTTGTTAACTTTGGAGCCTACAACACCGTGCACCGCAGAAGACCTGACAGAACCAAGGTTATGCTATTGTTCCCTGATCTCAACTGGTCTGGTCTGACATCTGAATTTCTCTTACTTGTATTATCCCTGTAATTTCACAGTAAATTGTGATTTCACAATCAATCAGCTGCAATCTCACAGTCACTACGACATTCATTCTCCTATCTTTCTTGTTCTGCAGGCAACTGAAGTGCTTCAGTCAAGATGACAAAGGTGCCAACACCAGAGCAAGAAAGCAAGCCTTGGTTTCCTGAGTCACAGGTTTACACCCTCATTACAAGGATAACCCTCTTCTGCAAGTTTGCTTTTACTTGTATCACTGAAGGAGGAACACCAAGGAACAGGAATTCCAGTACTTCTCAGTCACAGGATGACAAAATGCTCCTTCTTTTATACAAACATACAGCAATTTTTTTTGTAGGAAAGTCTGAATCCATTATGAGATCAGATGTATCAGTCAAGGCTGACTGCCAACAAATTCCCTCTGCAAGAGCCAACCAGAAGGTCTGAGATATTTTCAGTTCTAGCTCGTAAAATTTACACCTTTTAATGAAGTTTAAACCTTTTAATATTCATTTCACCTGTCATCATCAAGGACAAAAATTCCTTTGAAGTATTCCTCACAAGTGTACTAAATGGTGTATGTAATGTTACATAATGTCAGCAAAACAAAGAGAAAACAGTGAAATAGATTAGCAATTCCTCAGAGCTGTGCTGTTTCTTCAGGGCATCTTGAATATGGTAATTGCCTAGCAATTCTTTGCGTGGGAGGTCCTAAGATTACAAGAATACAATATTTTGGCAAAAGGAAAGGTCTAGGCACAGAACCAGAAGGACAGCAGATGCCAACCACTGCTCTGCCTGTGATACTGCAATGGTTCACATAGGTATTGGTGAAACTACAGCACTCTCTGAAAATAAGGGATCTCTGGTTCAGTACCCTGCTCTGCGTCGGACACAAAAATCACCTTAACTTCTCTTTCTATGACAGTACACCCCTACCCACGGGCACTCAGTCCCAAGGGGAAACTACCACTTCCACACTCTGTGCATTGTGTCTGTAGTCTCTTGACAGACCTCTGCCCAGGGGTCAGAGTATCTCAAGTTAGAAGAGACCCACAAGGATTGAGTCCAACTCTCTGCTCCTTGCAGGACCACCTAAAACTAAACCATATGCTTAAGAGTGCCCAGGCACTCCCTGAACTCTGACAGGCTTCCTATGGAAGCAGTTGTCAGCTTGTACAGTCACCAGTTCTCTTCAGAGGAATCTCCTCAGGAATGACCTGTTCTGCTTTTCTGGTTGCAGGGGTATTGAGTAAAAACGACCAAACCCCTGAACATCTGTCTCCAGACTGGTTCAGAGCCTAATTACTTGCCCTTCTTGCAGCTGACTCATTTTGGACAGATCCTGAACTCACTGAGTTCTTGGGCAAAACCCTCATCCATATCAGGGATGTGGGGCAGGGAGGAGGAGCTGCAGTGCTCTGCTGGATTTGGTTTTGTCTCCTCATCACTGACTGAGTAAATCCTCCCTGCAGCTGCCATGCACAGGTCAAACTGACTGGTTGAGCCTCTGCAAGGCAGCACCACTCCCTGCCCGCCCATGCTGACAGGTTTAACCTCTGCTGCTCAGGAGTGCCAAGAATGCCGCTGTAGTGACACCACATACTTTCCCTGCAAGGAAGAAAGGCTGGGGATTATTATTTGCCGTGCTGTAGTGCCTGGAGTCTGCAATTAAGGTCAGACTCTGCTAGGGATGCCATGGTCTACAGATGCAGTAGACAAAGAAGGGTAGGAAAAACAACCAACAAAAAAGTCCCCATGGAACTACAGCATCAAAATAAACACCTTCACTGTGGAGAGCTTTGGGGGTCTCCAAGAACCTGTGAAAGAACTTTACAGATTAGGAGGACGAAAAACACCGGCAGCTCAAGTACTTCAGAAAGGTCAGGGGCTCGCGCTTCACACCAGGAGCGCAGGATGAGAACGAGGATGTTATGTTCTCTCATCCCAGGCGGCTCCAGTGATAAAGAGAAGGACAATCTATTTTAAGGGGCTTACAGAACTGGTTGCCTGAATGGCAGAGAAACAGCAGGTGCAAGGCAAACGAGAGGGACCTGTTAAGGAAAAGCAAAACAAAAAATCCCAACCAAACCAAACCAACAACCATATGCAAAAAACCAGGAAGCATCCTTGTTAAGAATTCAGTGAGAAAATGCTCTAGCAAAGTCATCTAAGGTATCCAGAAGTGTGTCCAGAGCCTCACTTGCATAAGTACTACAGAAAAGACCCTGAACCTCTCTCTAATGGTTTAGCTGCGCATCTTCCTCCTGTCTCTGTTCAGATCTGAAGATGTTCTACAGTGGAAAGGATGCATAGCCTGTGGGCCTCATTAAAACAAAACCAGCCAAAAAATCCCCATCACCAAAAAAGCAGCCTACCCTGCAACAGAGATTTTGGAACCCACAGCAAGGCCTGTAGACTGGCTTAAAATCCTAGCCCTGGGGTTTGACCCCAGAAATTTGCTCTGAATGCCCTTAATGAAAATACAGTACATCTGACTCTATAAATTATTTGAAAGTAAAGTCTTCAAAAGGACTGAGTGAAAAGGGGAATTTATAAACCCTTATTTTCATTTTAAAGTCAAGTCACATAAAAAACCAATGACTTTTTTTTCAACCAATACTCTTTGATGTTATTTTACTTTCAGTTAGCTAAAAACCAAGCCAAGAACCTCCATCACTCGCATGATTTCAAATCCTTCACACTTGGAGCCATTTTTGTCCTCCATCCAAATTTGCACTATCCAACTTGTGCCACTCTTTAAAGTTTCAGCAGTTGTGCCAACCGCACGCAGCTTCACTGACTAGTGAGGCACAGCTGGATCACACCCACCAACAACTAAGTCAAATCAAACAACTGATATCAATATACCAGATGCATTCTTCCTCCAGTGCTGCAGGAGTAAGTGGTATTCTTGTTTGGAGAAAAGCCATCTTCTGGGATCCTCTCACACACTCGCTGAGTGTAACCACTGGTGAAGTTCATGCAGTGGCTGTTAGTGAAGCACATGGCATGCCCGCTTGGATAATGCATTGTGCTCCTCCCTTTGTACTGTCCACCAAGGTGCTGCTCCCTTTCAGGGTACTGAGGGCCACCGAGGCCACCAACACAGTGCTCGCTGCTCAAGATGTACTGCTCGGTGTTTTTTGACACTCTCTCCCCACTCTGGGGCTGCATCATCTCCGCTGGGTTTTGGGACTGTTCTTGGTTGTACATGAAAGTGTCTTTGTGGGCCCTAGTGACCATACCGATCACTTCCTCCTTAGCCATGTCAGCACTAGGAGGGGGAGAAGGGCTTTTGATGGTTTCTCGCTCTTGTTTGGGCTTGGAGGAAAGATCTTCTTGAGGTGCTTGGTCTTGATGTTCTGTTAACGCTTCGTTGGGCAAGTGACCACTGAACTGACTGTTCATCATAGTTTTCATGGCACTCTGCATTTCAATCAGCATCCTCTGCTTTTCACGTTTGGGAATACGGCCAAATCGAACAGCTACCAAGGTGGAGAAATGGATAGTGGTGGAAAGGGGAAAAAAAGAAAGAAAGAAAAAAAGAAGTCAGTCCTGAAAGTGTTAGCATGCACACACAAAATACACACCCCAACAAAAAGTCCTGCCTTTGAAGGCAAGATTTTAACTGCTCTCACCAATACTACAGCAGGGGTATTACCAGTGAAGTCAAAGAGCTTCTGGGGCACAGGACTGGCATGAGTACTAATGTATGCTGCTGTTTGCATACAGGGAGAAGGCAGCTCTAAAGCACACAGTCTATAATGCCTTTTCCCCTTCTGCCTCAAACCTGGCTGTGGAGTATACACACAGTCGTGCTAACTGACAAAGTGTCAGGCTTTAAGATTGGATCTATTAAATCAGCACAACTTCGTGAGCTGACAATCAGCTGAATGTAAACACAGTTCGTATCATCTTTGCATGAAAGTCCTACAAGACAGGTCCTCACGGACCAATTACGTAACTTACCAAAACAAGAGAATCAATGCTGAACGAAGCTTACCTTGGCAAATTTTCTTGATAACTTTGCCTTGACAAGGACATTTTCTGCTGGCAAGGGGATGGGCATCATTGAGGCTGCAGCACTTTTGACCCTGTCTGAGGGAATCTACAACTGCCTCTACCACCCTGTCCACACCACAGCCACACAAGGGCTTATAACCAGTTTCGACTGATGTAATTATGCTCACGCAGTAGCCCATCATTAATGTAACTAAGTCTCTTTCATTAAAGCAGGTGCAACCTTGTGCGCAAACAAGCGCCTAGGGGATGAAATAACTCCTATGCACGACAAGAACTCGGAACAATTATTTAAAGTAAGTTCTAACACTCCACCCACTAAATTATTAACAGCCTGAGATTCCTAGTTCTTGTGAAACAAACACCCGGAGAAAATTAAAAAGTGAAACAGAAGGAAGAGTTCTGGTTTGTGACAGTAAGTTGTAGCAGACAAATGAACTACACTTTCAGCATTACTTAATAAAATGTCACAAGGAGTGGACAGCCAGCAAGGTGGTCAGAGACAGACCAACACCACCATTTCCTCCTTGCCTTTCCTCTCCCTCTAAGAAAAGAAAGGGGAAAAAAAAAAAAAAGGGGGAGCAGATACATGCTCATCCTATGCACCCAAAGCTAACTCTTTAGGCTCCATGGTGACTACTCTAAGGCTATTGAGTTGGGCAGAATTCCCTTTCATTGGAAAAAGCAATAGTAACAAAAGAAAACAGAAAAAAAGGAAAAAAAAAAAAGAAAAATATGAGTCTTGTTCAGATTCTGGTAGGATACAGCTGTAAGTCTTAACTCTTTAAACCACAATCCAGACACTTGTTACAGCCATCCCCCCTAGCAGGCCACTGCAGCACGTCCCACTGCATCAGCCTCCACGGGAGGGAGGACAGCTCTGCGGCTGCCTGCAGCGTTACCTCACCAGCCCAGGACACCCACGGAGCAAGAGGGCAAGCTGAACTAAATGCTCTCAGACAGGGAACCTCTCCTTGACAATAGAGCTTGGCTGCATTCTCTGCCATTAAGACCCTCAGCAACTGGTTTTGAGGTGGGCAGCAGATTCCCTCTCAGAGGATCCCTGCTCAGTACAGGAACGTACCATCTCTTGACATCCCAACAGACAGGCATTTTTTGAAACGACACTGCTGGCATCTGTTCCTATTCATTCTCATTATAGAGCAGTTGTTATTCTTCAAGCACTTCTTATACTGGATGTTTTGCTGAATGCTTCTTCTGAAAAAACCCTGTAAACAAGCAAAAAAACCCCACAACTATCATTACAGTACATGTCAAATCCTTCTGCCAAGATTCACCTATCTGTAATATCTGTAAGCACAGAAAACCTCACTGCATCACATCGGCTGCTTCAGAGCCAGCCCCAAGAGATTTTAAAGAACTTGGTACTCCTCATGACTTACTTCCCCTTTGTGTATGATCTGTATGTAATGTGAACTAGTTATGATTTCTAATTACAGAAGATGCTAAGTTGTTCCCTGCATAGTCAGCACCTAAGAGCAAAGTATCTCCAGTATTACATCTATCACTGCACTAACAATTCCTAAGACATGCTCTCAAACACCTATGACACCAAGTGCAAAGATGGGAGTCAAAATAACATCTTTTGACTTCCATCTATGCAGTTTGGCAACAAAACCATCCTGCTGCACCACATGACCTTCAAAGGTGGTTTTTTCACATAACCCTTTATGCTGATAAGCTCCTTCACAGAACATAACATTTGCAGTGTTACAGATTAAGAAAATACACATCCAGTTCTGGCTTTCCCTGCGGTAAAGAACTGCTTTTCCAAAGCTGTTTTTGTTCTGTGTCCCAGCCCAGGTGACAACTCACACCCACTACCTTAATGCAATTAACATGCACATGTCTTGCGTGACATGGTCCTTACCACTTCTGCTTCCAGTTCTTGTTCTCTGCTGTGCGCTCCAAGTCAGGCAGGATTGGACAAGGGGTGGGAACAGAAAGTACTGCAGAGTTTGGAAAATGCTGTATATTCCTAAGCAGTTTGCCTGTTCTCTACAGCTTCCAAAATTTCTCATATTTAACAGAGAACTACATAAAAAATTTTTTTGGCAGTATCACCCCTTTTCGCCTATGGGGAGAATTTGAGCATTTCACCAGCAGAAAGGTGAGCAGAAATATAGCTCACCTTGCAGCCCTCACAGGCATGAACACCATAATGAAATCCTGAAGCGACATCTCCACAGACTTTGCAAAGAAGGACCATGCCATTAAATTCTAGAATCAAACAAAAAAGTCAAGGATATAGAAACCAATAACAACTGCAGGAACATGTTTCCAGCTTTTAAAACCTGGACTTAAATTGGAATATGTCAGGTCAGTTCAACACATGAAAAAATACAGCAGAAGAACAGACAACATGAATGTACAAACCCCCTGAACAGTTCAGAAGGTACCAGTGCAAGGGTGGGGGAAAAAGAGGACAAACACGAAGCACTCAGCCGAATAGGGAGAAAGCACACATTCACTGGGCTTTCAAACACAGTAGCACTGCACTCAGCAGTAGAAAAAGAAAGTCTGCTTACATTTAAGCACTTTTAAAAAGGACCATTCAGTTAACTAGGCCACCAAAGTTCAGGCTCAATCTGTTTTTTCCATCAGGACAAGAAAGCCTATGAAAGGCTGCAGTTTCCCCAACAGAGAATAAACAGTTTTTCTTAAAAACCAGAAATACTAAAGGACACTTCATAATATATTCACCACCAGCCATACACTGTACCTATTTGATAACAGTTTAGCACTGGTAACTCAGCCATATCTACATAAGTAGAGAGCACTCATTTGAGTGCATATCCAGAATGGCCTGCACACTTTAACTTGAAAATACCTTCTCAATCCCGTAAAAATGCTCACAGCTTGGGTTTTTTAAGTTTTTCCCCCACCTATTTTATTTCAGCTTGTCAATAAAATTTTTTGCAAGTCCTAAGTGCTGGTCTAACATTGGTTTCACTGAAGCCGATGGGAATTTTACCAGTGAGTTCAGTAACCACAAAGTTACCTTAATCCAACAGAGACAGCTGTAAATACTCCCACAGAAACATATTCTACCAGAAAAGTAACTTATCTGACATTTGGGTTTCATTTGTAAAAAGGAACTAAAACATTTTTTTAAGGTTTTCAAAAAGAAAAAGAACCAAACCACAACTTTTTATTTTTTTCTCTTTTTTTAACACAGTTAGTACTGAGCTAAAAAAGTTATCTATCTATCTGAACAATTTACAACTAGTTTCATTTCAGGAACCTCTGCCCTGATACCAAAAACCAAGTTACTACAGAATTTTTAAGTAAAGGTTCTTACTAAGAACTTAAGGTAGGAATACTTTAAAAAAAAAAACAAACAACTAAACCAACAAAAACCCCCTATTTGAGGTAGAACTATTAGACACTTATTCTAGCTTCATAACAATCCAAAATGATAGAACAGTTCTGCCAATAAAAGAATTCAGCCTCCAAAAGACTAAATTCCAGCTGTTTGCTGAATCACTCATTCCAGTACTTATTTTGAATCCTGCCCTTCCAAAACTGTTCAAATACACTTCTCTACCACTGATCTTTTCTGATTACCAAAAGAAGTGTGAAGTAAATAGGTGGAGATGGACTGTTACATGTATTTTAAAAGGCCGTCCTTTAGTTCCCATTTACAAGCATTTTATTTTTCACATCCACAAATTATGACTTGGAATCAAAAAGATAACTGCTCCACCCACAGCTATGTAAGTATTATGCTTGGGTAATTTATTTATTTTGTTCCTCACAACTAGGGGGGAAGGAAGGTGAAGGGGCAGGGGACAGAGTATGAAAGAACAGAGAAACTAGATTTCCAAGACAGCTCCATAAATACTCTTGAAGGCAATTTCTGATTATATTACCTTTACTTCATCACTTCTTTTTAACCAAGTGTTTGATTTTACTAAGATCAGTTTTCACCAATGAAAATTCGAAGTAAAGTTGCACTGTATTTATGGACTGTTTGAAGTTGGCAGCAACGAGACCTCCATCGTGTCAGCATTTGTATGGCAACACCGTACGTATTACCACACATATAATGCCAAAAGACAAAAATGGAGGCTTGGCTATGCACCCACACCACAAGCCAAACAGGGGACCTGGTAATACACGAGGTTGTAACATATAAGGGCAAAAGGGTGTTTTCAGGAACTGGCACCAAACATACTTGTGACTCCATTATGGCCTTTTGTCAAACCAGCAACACTCGACTGGTTTGTTTTAATAGTCTCCTCCAGCCGATCGCTCTTCGGTGCCCCGTCAGAGCCTTCACTGCTCCGGCCATTGCATCCGCTTTCCGAGGAGGAGCTGTTGGGAGGAGATGGTACAGGCGAAGAGGACGACTGGAAACCGCTGTCTGAGCTCTCGCTGTGACATGAGGCTGGGCTAGATGCCGAGCTGGAAGAGCTGATGTAAGCTATCACACCCCCTAAGGCAAGAAAAAAAAGGCGGCACGTAGTGACATAACCAGCAGACATGCACCGCTGCCATGTGAGCCACGCCGTGACCCAGCACCACCACATCAGCCATTATGTGCTCCTGGGAGCACTCCTTTCCCTCCCTCTCTCCCTCAAGCTTGTTTGTCTCCATCCGTTTTCTACGGCTGACCTCCCAGTCTGCTCCATCCCCTCCTCCCATCTTATCAGCCTCCTCTGGCCCAGGCCGAGATGAAATGGCATAACCAAAAGACGGAGCAACAAGCCATGGTGCTGGAAGGATGGGGCAGCAGGGACAGGGCGTGGAGTGACCCAGAGAGAGTTTCCCTGGCCACCCTCTGAGCAGAGCTCATCTGGAGCCACAGCAAAGACAGGATCTTACAGCGCTGTGGAGCCAGAATGCAAACAAGCTAGGTTAGGGACAGAAATAGGGCAGAGAGAAAGACTTCATGCAGGCTACGCGCCAGAGGCACAGAAAGGAAGGGCTGGGAGGTGCTCACAATGCAGGAGGGAAGGGGGCAAGGGAAGGAAATAGCACTGCAGTCTGGTTAGCCTACTGAACGCCATTTGTCCAACTGCAAGCCTTTGTAGCGTTCCTAGCAGCAGCTAAACTCCAACTGCCAGGCTATTTGCAAACAGCCTCTGTCCTGCCGCGTCTTGCAATCTGACACACTTGAGAATCCCTGAGATGAAACAGCTTTTTGTCCTCAGGCAGACCTGGGAGCAGTTCTGGCTTTTCACAGGCTCCTTCTTCTCGCTCATAGGCAAGAGAAATTGTTTGCACTTCATATGAGTTTGTCTCCAAGACTCAGCATTTCAAAATTCAATATAAAAACATTTGATATTTCACACAAGAATTTCAAAAGCCGTAGCCATGAAACTGTTTAAATAAATTATGTTCTACATTTTATGCCTCTATTGCTCAGTAGACTGTTCAGTGATGACTCAGGACATTGCAGCAAGGAACTCCACACACCAGTAAGAATTCAAAACTTTAAAAGGGCCATGCACTGCCTTCCTTTGGAAGAAAAAAAGCACTGGTGTCTGTAGAGTCCTTGATCAACTGAATTGGCATGGCAGGCAGGGGCTGTAGCATCTTACATCAGCCATCACCTCCTCAGAGATAAAAGCAGTGCTATTATACAACCCTGGAAACACTGCTGCTTGCAGGGAACAGTTCTGACTTACAAATTTTCAATACTTTTATTAGACATAACGGTCCTCTTAGCACCTCTGTGGCAACAAAACCGGCCCACTTCCTCTTCAGCATTTCATTTTTTTCTGCCAGGGGAAACCCTTGGTAGGATGGCTCCCTAAAGAGCCCAGAAGCTCCTGGCAGAGCCGCCTGGGAGCAGAAGTCAGACTAAGGAGCCGTGCGACACGTGCAGGACACCAGACTGCTGCTCACGTTCCTGGACACCAGTGTCCCTGCACCCTGCCACAGGGGTTGTTCCCGCAGCACAGACTTTTTTTTTTTTTAAGAAATCCTCCACGCAGCATAGCACGCATTCCGGATCAGGTTTTCGGAGAAGGGAGGATTGCAAGGGGGTCACGGGTTCAGCCATGGCATGAGAACCAAGGCATCATCAGACACCCGTGCTGGGCTAAGACACCACCTGTTTGACCAAGGTCTGTGCCACCCCCCAGCGCCGCACGCGCCTCTGCCAGGTGCCAGGTCAAAGCTCACAGTTCCCCTGGTCCAAGGGAGGCACCGAGCTTCTCAGCAGGCGCCATCCTTATCTGCAAGGGGCAGATCGGGACACGCAAGCACAGCCCCCGCAGGGAACTCCACGTTTCTCCGCGCCACCGCGCCCCATTATCTTTAAACCCCGCTCATAAAAGAGATGCTCTTTTCCCTCAAGGGTAAGACCAATGTCACAGAGGAGCAGAGAAAGTGTGTGCCTATGGGGGAGTTTCACCCCTCTTCTCCTGAGAGCTGGAGGAGCCCCAGATAGGTGGGCTGCTCTGGCACCCTAGAGAGCCCGGCAGTCTTGCCAGCGTCACGGTCACGGTTCCTCGTATTTTTCGTTATTTTAGAAGTTACACTTCCCTGTGAACCCTGTTTTTGTTTGGTCAGCAGTCAAAAGTCGACTCTCACACACAACAGAGGGTGACATCTCAGAACAAAGAGCACAGACACGGAGCACGTACGCGTGCACACGGATGCTGGCACTCCGCAGAACGGGGGCACCGGGGCGCTTAGCGGCGAAGGGAGCCCCGGTTCCGTGAACTGCCGGGGATTTTCTCAGGGAACCCGCCGGAGGGTGGAGAAATGAGTCCTCTGGGCTACGCGGAGCCGCGCTACTGCTGCTGCAGCGGAGGCACCGTCGGCTGAGTGACAAGAACCCTTTGGCCTCTACCTGGCGGGATTCACTTCAGAGATGGGGCGGGGGGCCCCGCAACGTGCTGGTATTTCATTAACACCGAGATCCGGGAAGCGGTAACGCCATAGGGGCGCGAAGCAGGCGGCGAGCTGGCCGGGCGATCAAACCGGCCCCCGGGACGCTGCGGCAGCAGGGGATCCCCAGCCGGTACCCCCGACACCGCCGACGTCCCTCGCTAACAAAGCGGAGAGGGAGCGGGGAGTGCGGTCGCCGTGCCCGCAGTCGCCCTCCCGCCTCACCCCATTCCACCGCACCGGGGCTG
>VXBT01007382.1:421150-442102 GCA_013400235.1 Oriolus oriolus | reverse complement strand
TTTCCGCGCCGGCGGCACTGCTCACGTGCGGCGGGAGCGTGCGGGAGTGCGGGGGCACTGCGGCGGCAGGGGCAGCGCACGGAGCAGGGTCCCCCCGCCCCTCGCCGGGCGGTGCGGCGGGGGAGCCCCGCCGAGGTCACCGCCGCTGCCGCAACCGGCGCGGCGCTCGCCCACCGCGGCCGCGGCGCCGCGGGGCACGGTGAGGGGCGGCGGTGTGTGTCAGCTGCTTCGCCGCCGAGCACCGGCAGGAAATGCCACCGCTGTGACTGCCGCAGCTGACAAGCGCTCTCCTATCCCGACGCGAGCATCTGACAGCTCCCAGTTCCAACTGTCAGCGCTCCGTGCCCTCTTAGCCGAGTGTTTTCTCACTGCCGGGAAAAGGGAATATCCGGGAGAGACCCCTCTCGGCAGCGTACACGCACCGCTGCAGCCATAGTCTCTCCCTCTGCAGCCATAGGGAGAGGCCATCACACAGTTGATCCAGTCTCAGTCTCTCCTCTTTTCTGCCAGGACGTGATTTTGTCACTCCCGGCGCGATTCCAACCTCTAATACCTTCTGCCATGCAGTGATGTCTCTGGGCAGAGATCCCCCCAACGGGGTAGGGATGTGCCCCCCGAGCAGGGCTGTCCTCGCTGGGGTCCACATCTCCCGCTCCCGGAAGGAAACCCACGAAGAACAACACACCACAACAATAAAGGGAGCGTAAACTTGGAGAAGACTCTCCATTTAAGTGAATACAGAGCCCAGAATGAAACTCTGTCCCTCCCTGACCCCGGGAGTCAGAGGCAGATGCGTGCCTTCATGGACTATACTGACCTCCAGACTGAGAGCGAGGCAGTGGGGTTAAATGAGGTTAACGAGGGGAGGTTAAACGCAGCTAAATGTAGTTTACCACCTCCTAATTTGTGTGAGTTTCCTCTCCTCTCAAATGAGGTAAACAGGTCAGTTTGTGTGAGCTTCATCGCCTCGAATAAGGTAAGAGGGTGAGTTTTCCCATTTTTCTGTGCATGGTCAGCAGTTGGGAGGCATACAGCTTTCCTCTTGGTCCACACACAATATCCGTCACTATCTCCAGACCCTTCATCCCCCAGCCCTGCTTTCCTACAGAAAAAGCTCCTTATATTCCCAGTTCTCCTCCTCATACGAACTCCAAACTACACTTCCTAAGCCCTGCCGTGCTGCCCTCTGGCTCTTGTATAGTCCCTGCCTGCGTGACAGGCTGCCAAGCAGCGCTGCCTGCCCTGGGCATGGTCAGGTACAGGGCACGATAGCCTGCCCTCCCTTCCCGTGCTCAGGGCTCCGTCTCGCTCCTCTGCCTGGCTGCTGGTCTTTGTGGACAGAGCACAAATAAGATGTATTTGATATTAGCCTATCAGGGCATCTCACACCTCTCAACAGATGAAATTGGCCTACAGACTCAAAGGAGAAGATAGTGAATAAATCAAATGCTGTTAGAAAATTAGCTTGGACATCGGGAGCAACAGCAGAGCAAGTCCCCTCTGTCTGTGCATTCTGTGTCTCTGGGATTCTTAATGTTATATTTGCATTTTAGCAAAACAGATGTTTGAGTAATGTTTATTAACTGGTGGGTCACTGACCCCAGATGTTCACTGGATCTGCTAAAAAACCCTGCAGAGCTCTTGCTTTTGGATAAGGCTTCAATTTGCAGGTGGTGGTGGAAGCACCCAAAGATGAGTATGGAGGCACTGGCACTCAGACCAAAGGTCCGCCTGGCCTGCAGGCCGTTTGTGGTGCTCAAGGGAGGCTCCAGGTCTTTCGTCTGCATGGACTCCATTCCTGAGAGTGGTCAATAAGGGGAAGGACTGCTTGTTCACTTCCTTTGTGGGCAAGGATAAATGCTGCTGCTCCTGCCTGGCGGGACAAATGGGAAAGGCAATGTACGCAGGTTCGTAGGATGCCATAGGGAGAGGCCATCACATTATTGCTCCCAATCTCAGTCTATCCTATTTACTGCCAGGACATGATTTTGTCACTCCCAGAGAGATTCCAGCCTATGATATCTTTTACCATCTACTTTTGAGACTCTCAGGGATCATTATAGCAGTTTCAGCCTGCTCTTGCTCGTGGTGCTGCACTTGGCAGTCCTGAAGCCAATCCTCATCTACCTTCAAGAATGTATTTATTTTGCTTCTCTCTCCTACCCCAGAACAACACATCCAGACCTAGGACTGCTCTCTATGCTCTCATACTACATCCTTTCTGGTTCCTTCCCTGAGGTGGCTCCACACACATGCACGCTTTGCGAGAGCCAAGCACTTCTCCTAGGGGTGGAGTATGGCAAAAAGCAAATAATGGGCCCACCACCCAGCCCCACACAGGATCCTTGTCAACATCAAGGACACCAAAAGGTGTGTTTCCTGAGATAGTCCAGCAGGTAGAGCTGGCTGTGGGTAGCCATGAGATGATGATGCAAACAGCGTGACTCCTGTCCTGGAGTTTCTAAAGGAGGTCTCAGAAATGGCCCTGTCCACTCCTGTGCTCTATTTCTGCTGTTCAGTACAAAGCTGTGGAGTGCCACAGTAGACCATGAGAGGCACTTCAGTGTTTGGAGAAGAAAACTGTCTCAGAGAGCATCAAGGGTTTTTTTCTGCCCTGTAACCTGGAAGAAGACTCCACTCTGCCAATGTAATAATATGGTCAAATATTTCTTGGAGCCTCCTTCTGCCTACCTCTTCCAAACCCACACAAACAAACACCTGGCATAATAACTTGTGGCTCTGGGTGCGTGGGCTTCTTCTTGAGGGGCTTCTCTTTGACTCTAGCTTGGCAGCTAAAGCTCTAGTGTTACTTGCTGAGCTGCAAATAACGTTCCCTTAAAGACGTGATGCTCAGTGGATATTCCCTGGTCCCCACAAGGGACTGTGATTCAGCTTTCCATGAAGGGCAAAACAAATCCTAGCATTATGGAGAGGCAGTGTACTGCTGGCATGCACAGTGGTGTGGCATGTCTCCAACCTGAAGGCTGGGCAGGGACTTGAATGATCAGTGCTTCGAAGAGTGATTTGGAATCCATGTGTTTGGTCAGTCCTTAGAATCCTTCAGCCTCTGTTTACTGCTGCTGTCTGCAGAAGACTTGTGGTTCTGGGAAGAGACTGAAGTGAGGCATTGAAACATGAAGGGGCAGAAGAAGGGAAAAAGCACAGAAGGTGGGACAGAAAGCTTCTTCAAACCCCTTCCCACCCCTGGGAGGGAACACAAACATTTATCCCTCTTTCCTCCCAGCCCACACACATGGAGCAGATCAAGCTGCATGTTTAAATTCAAGAGGCTGCAGAGTAATTCCCATCTGTGCTACAGATTCTCCTACCTCTGGATGGGAGATGGCACAGTGGTGTTGCACCAACTAATGCTGACTTAAGCGTTAAGTGCAGCTGATAGCTGGATGGTGGGACAGGATGCACTTTGGCCACCTCAGCAGAGGTATGTAGAGGATGATGACTCTTTTTCCTCAGGCCTGAAATGCTGGTGGTTCCTCAGGTTGGAACTGAATGTCTGCACCTTTCTGTCCCTTTGGAGAGGCCCTCCTAATCCTGGTAAACATCCACACATCAGCCAGGAACGCATGAGTTTCCATCAGCAGGCATCTGTGCTTGTGGATGAGGTGGATTTCTTCAGTGCCTGGCACATTTACAATAATATTAGTTTGAACCCAAAACATAAACTTTGCAAAGACAAAAAAAATCGTTTACTCAAAGAGTGCCAAGGAGCAGCATTTTTTCATGCCGCAACAGCTCCTGAAGTTTTCTTTCTTTCCTTATTACCTCAGGAAAAAATTCCTAACCTCTTATTTGTCTTTTTGACTGATGCTCAGAACAGTGCTGACATTGGCATAGATCTACACTAAGTCCCAGTTCTCTTCCCTGGTTGTCTACAGCATACAGTGGTTTACATATAATGAAAGTTATTTTCCCCCATATAAAATTCTTTGTCACTCTTTTTCTCTCTGGTCAGTCTGCATGATAAGATCCTCCTGAAACCCTCATAATGTGTCTGTCCTGAATAATTTGAGCTCCACAACTGCAGATGGAACTAGTTCATACAAGTACACTTAGGTGAGGCAACTGATAACCAAATCCATCCTTGCATTTCCAGTTTCTTTAACGCAAAGATTCACTTGCTATCTACAGTTACTACCTTAAATACTGCCCTCTAAAAGTCTTCATAAAGATAGCTGTAACTGTGACTTCTTTCCTACATTAAATGATATAAATAGCCATAACTCATCTAACTAATCTTAGCCTCTGGAAGCCAGTGGAAATTTTTCTATCGATTAGAGTCAGCTTGGGTCAAGCCCTACACAGTGTTTTCTGACCTCCTGGCCTACTTTTTCTCCATTCCTGTTTAACATATATATCTCCAACTCTTTCGACTGGTGGACTTTTTTCTCTCTGTTGAACAGAAATCCTGATAAGGAGGTCCCAGAGGTCTTTAGCTTGTCATCACATCCTTTCATAGGCTGAATGTGTGCAGAATGCTTTAGGAAGAAGCAAAAGCTAAGTATAGAATAATTTAAAGCTGCCCATTAAGGGCATGCCTACATGACACAACTGCAGCTAGCTTAGGTACTGGGAGTGGTGCAGTCACAGAGCTAAGTATAGCCAAGCAGAGGATGTGGCTCACAAGCCATCCCCTTGCACTCACATCCTGTCTCTCGGTATCAGAGCCTTAGAGGAAGATATAAAAGCTCCTAATGGACCGTCATATACTGACTTGCCCATAGGGTAACTCTCTTCCTGATTAAGCTGCTCAGCAGTCAGTTTATAGCCTGAAGCATATAACCCTGCCACTTTTTTCTCTTACCCAGTGTTATTGCAAGCATGCTTTTTCTTCACGTACTGTGGTAATACAATTGGTTGCCTGTGCTGGTCAAATTGATGGGAAATAACCTCATGCAATAGTAATGTACTACAGCTAGCCTCAGCTGCCCCTGTAGATTTTAATGGAAGGTGATGACTTGGACTTTTAGTCTAGAAAAAACAAACATTAATTAAACCTATCTTATATCACTGCCCACCTTTTCCCTTTTGTGCTATAAGTTCCTTAATCTGTCAGTGGATCATCTATTTATCCAGAAATAAAATCATCAGCTGATGAGACGAAGATGAGAATATATACTGCTTGATTGGGCCAAATGTGGTTTTCGGGAGAGAAGCAGAATGGGTAGTGCACAGGATGTACAAGGAGCTACCCTTTACCTTCACTGAAAAACCAAGACTCACACAACCTAGCCACAGGTGATTTCTGTCTCAGAGAAGGCATCAGCAGTGTTGTATTGAAGGCACAGTCAGCACACGACTGCTGCCTTATGCTCTGACAGCTGCCAGTCCCTTCTCCCCACCACCCAAACCTCTCCAGGGGCAAATGCATTTCCCAGTCTGGTGTCTTTTGTAATAAATACCCTTCTAAGTCTGGATTTTTGCATTTTCCTCTGCCTTTTTCAAACTCTTTTATATCATGGTGTCCTGAAGAGCACCTTATTTCAAAGCACCGATGCTCTCTAGGAAGTTAGCTAAGCTGCAGGCTGCCAGCAATCACGTTGGCACTGTGTGACATGGTGCTGGCCAGGACATTCCTGGTGTGGTGTCACTGCAGTCACCAGATCAAAACCATTGCTTCAGAAGTCTTCTTGTAGCTCAGCTCCACCATTCCCCTTCTGAACCCTCTAGGCCACCGAAACATAAACCCAGTTTGCTTTTTCTCTTTGTAAGCTATGTTCATTCTTGGAGAGATGTAGTGTAACACAAACATAAAGCTCATCCAGGGCAGAGCAGAGATGCAAATTAATTCCTTCTCCTTGTTTTGGGGAAATTCTGCAGGTTGTATGAAGGGGACACAGATAGAAACGATAGCCCCAGCTCCTGCAAGGTTTTGTGTATCACCCTTGCTTCTCTCCTCTGCAGCAGCACAAGCTTTCTGTGATTACTGGTGTATTTCACGAGGAAAATTCCAGAGAAAACTCAGCTCAGTTACGAACAGAGGCAAATACGACTTGCATCTGGGCCTGAAATAGCACAAGTTTGTAGAAAATGAACAGCTTTCATTACAGGTGCCATTGGTCCCTGCGCACTGGCCCAGAGAGTGAGAGCTGCCTTTTACATCCAGGCAAAACAAAAGCAACTATAGTCAAATCTGAAAAAATTCTCTGGGAAATAAACCAAAACACATTTTGGCCCTGAGACTTACTACCTGTAACTACCCAAAGGATAGCTGGCAGCTCAAGGGCCAAGACAGGTTCAGACTCTATCCAGCACAGTGTTCTTTCCCCTGATTGTTGTTTCACCCTGGCTAACTTGGAGGCCAAAAGACAACTTACAGTTTCGAGGTGCTGAGTTGAATCAAGAGATGATGCATGTGACACTGTACTGGACCTTGTGTGCTGCTGGATTAGGCCCAGCTGGTCAATTTCTTGTTCTGAAAAGCTGGCTTCTGTATTCTGCTAAGAGCCTAAAGAGTTAAAGTTATTAACTGGCTTCTGAATGAAATGCATTAGGAATAAATATGCTTTAGGATAAACCTATTAAATGGATAAAAATGCCATTACCAGGGGTGAAATATGATTGTGTGACCTTTTAAATAAATAAGCCTGCTATGCACCAAATTATGTCAGATAATAAGCTTTATACATGATAAAGTCATGCAGTCGGTCTCAATCTTCAGGCATTCAATGAAATATCGCTAGCCATAAAGGGCTCCTGAAATGTTACACTAAAGAAAATTGCTTCCAGCTATAAAAACTTAACTGTTAAAACAAATGGAGTTTCTCTCATAAAACCCTTTGCAAGGCGTTGGTAGCAAGAGTGAAAGCTTACTAGAAACAAACCTGAGGTATTCAAACTATTTTGCAAGTGCACAACGCTTCTTAAAATAACTCAGATTCCAGATAAATCTGGAATAACTCTATTGAAAGCAGAAGGGTGTAATCCCAAAACACCAGCATGAGATCCAAATGATATTTGTAGGGCCCTAGAAATATGTTGGGTGGCATATCTCTGGGTACAAACATTGCTGTGTATCCAAACTAATCTGCACTTGCAGTTTTGGCACTTGTACAAGCAGTGGAAATGCTGACCTCTCCAGCTGTCCTGAATCTTGGGTCTGACTGTGTTATGCCTCAGCAACTTGCCCAGATTACTCCTGACACAACAATATTCCTGCTAAGGGACCATTTGTATTTGATGGGATGGAAACAGAGCTGGATATTATCAGCCTTGTGAATAAAGGCAGACGTGCATTTAGTCAGATTCAGCTACCAGCTCCACATGCAGCAAAACTGGCTCTCTGCATTAAGTCAGAGTAAGAACTTTCTGCTCTAAACCATTACAAACAAGAGGGAAGGAAGCCAATTCTCTCATTCCTTCTAGTGATCACAGGCAAACCAACAAAACCTCCCGGTGAGGCACTTGCAGTTTTAATAAAATCATCATGGTCACTTCATCTCTTGTTATGTGAACATCAGCAAATAAATGCAATTCCCAGCTTGGGTCTTGTGCTGGTTTTGGCTGGAGCAGAATTAGTTTGTTTCAAACACAGTTCCAAGGACTGAAAATACTCTTGGAATTCCCTGACAAAATCAATTATCTTCTTCACAAGTTGGTATCAGACACTGACAAAAAGGACCGTTCCTGTTTCTTCTGGGTTTTCATTTTTTTGTTTGTTTGTTTGTTTGGTTGGTTTGTTTGTTTTGTGGAGTTTTCTTGTGTGTGGGTGTTTGTTGTTTTTTTTTCCCTGAACTGGGAGAATGCATCCTAGAAAGGGTCTTCTTAACCTTCATCTACAAACACTGACAGTTTTCACCAAAGCTCAATCCAGTGCAATCTTTTCCAGGAGGGGCACTTATAGAGACATAGCAAAATTCAAGCACACAAAATAAACCAGCCTTGCTCCCGTTCCCAAAGAGTTCACTCTCTGAGCCTTAGCAAAGAAACAGGTACATCCTGTTTCCTGTGAAAACTCTACATCCTCCACTAGTAGTTCCAGTGCTTCTGCTAAATAGAGCGAGATATACCATGCCAAACACAACCTAAATAGGACCACTGCAAAGGAATGGGTGGCATCATGAGGCTAGCAGTGAAATATTATCATGTTTTCCTGAACTGGACGCAATGTCTAGAAACAAATAATAGATCTGTTACAAGCAGGAGCTCAGCTGCATCCTGAAGATGCCTCCAGGTGCTTGCCATTTTGTTTTATTGCTGTTCCTCAGCACTGGTCAATTGTATGCACTGGTCTCACAGAGAAGACATATTATCAGGGGTGAAAGACAACTGCACGTTATATAATCCTGCCAAACCCTTGATACAGCAGTTCTCAGCAAACACCCATCTTGCTCTGAGTCATCTGGAAAGTCTCTGGTTCAGTGAGCTTCCAGGAGCAGACCATCAAAACAGGTTATATTTCCACTTCCCATTTCAAATTACAGGAGGCACTTATGAGTCAAAGCAATAATTTTCTCTTTATCTACCTTCAGATGCCATCCCGCATACAGATCCAGCCCGTGCACCTGCTGAGCCAGGAGCCCTGTGGGAGTTCCCAGCCAGTGCTGGATGTCACAGCTTGCAGCTGTCCTGGGTGGCTGCTGGCACGAGGGAAACCACAGTGTGAGGAAATCCTTACCCAGTGCTTCAGAGAACTGGAGATGCTACATGTGGGGCTGGACTTGCTCTGTGCTCACCAGCCTTTTTCCAAATGCCCAGCACTGGTCCCTGCTTTTCACTGTGTCCATTAGACCTCTGGGCTGGCCCTGCATGGCCAGTCACATTTTTTTCTTGTTTTATTTCCCTTTGAGGCAATGCCAAAGCTTAATCCAGTGCCGGGTCACAGATCCCAGCAGGACACATTACACTGAGTCTCCTGCCTCAGAGCTGGCCAGCTCAGACCCACTGCTGTCCCACCTGTGCTCCTCCTGGCCGCGCCTGACGGACGGTCAGAATCAGCTCTTGTGACAACAGCGTTGGCACACGACGCTGAGCAGCTCATCTTTTACAAACCAAACAACTACAACAACTTTGGCAATCTCACTCCTGTTCAACAACAACAACAACAAAAAGACCCGAGTCAGCAGCAAGAAGCAGCCTGTTGCACAGAGCTGTAAATAAACCCAGGAGAAACGAGATGGGTCAGCTTGGGTTGGCTGGGGGTGCTGAAAAAGCTGGTCCAGGGATACCACTTCAGGGTGGGCCAAAGCGGGGAAAGGTGGAAGGCAATTGCTTCCGTGGTTCTCTGTCTCACTCCCTGAATAGGATAAAATTGCTTCAGCCTTTACTGCTATTACAAACTTCCTACGAAAGTACCATACAATTCAATATTCCAACTGTAATTCAATTAATGTGATTTAGGGCAACTTGCAGAATCTGCGAAAACCATCAAGTTTCATATCTCTGGTTCATTTCCACACTGTCATAATTTGGCTAACATAATCATTCATGCTCAAAACTTTTCTTATTTTAAAATTATTTTTTCTTAAAATAGGTTAAAATTTCAGAATGTAGTCAGAATAGCACCTACTAGAAGGTGAGATTTTTTGCTAGAGAGGCATTTTGAAGTTTTCAGCTCTAAACAGATGGGACCATCACTGGAGAAAATAGAATTTATGTATGCCATATGCTTTACATAGTTTTATGATTCTCGTATTTTTTATTAAACTAGCCAATGAAAGTAATAACCATACTGCAGATTTTCATTTAGCCTCAGGAGTCAGAACAGAGATTCAGTTGTTCACAGTGTTCTTTTTACCTTCTCAGCAACATAAATCATAAATCTAAGAATCGGGTTTTCAGTGTAACTTACAGTAATCAACTTACTTTGTGTTTCCCATCGATATGGTATAACTATTGCTTTAAAATTGCTGTTCACAATGGACACCAATCACCTTCCCAGCACAAAACATTGGTGCTAACATGAAAAACTTAGCATCTTACTATTAGCTCATAGGGGTTTTTAGTCTCTGCCTCTTAAGAATGGACTACCAGGCATCTATCAGAAATAAAACTACTTAGGTTAAGACTGGGGACTAGATTCTACAGATTCAATGTGACCAATTGAATCAAGTATTTTCTATAATTCTATTTTAAAAAAAACCAACAAACCTCAAGGAAGTTCCTTTTACTTGCACACTGACTTTTCCTGTGTAGCTGAATCTTACTTTGTGTCTTTTTCTGTAAAAAAGATCTTAAACAGATGTTCTCCACCAACACCTGTATCAGTAACTTGCAAAGTGAAAATAATACAAAACTTTCTGTTTTGCTTAAAAGGTTCACTACGGCTTTGTTTAACTGTGCCTTGGCAAAACCACTTTCCAAATAGTTGCAAACAAAGCAACTTATTATTTTTATACATGGCTCTGGAAGAACTGAAAACACAAAGCTCAAAACACATAGTTTATAAAGGTTGCGTAACTCGCTATCTAAACTTACCTGACTAATCATGAAACCCGTGAGAGAGGCAGCTGGACTGTAACAGCAGATGAGTTGAAGGGCCGCGATTCTCGTACAAGGAAAGGGTTCAAATAATTGCTTGTTAGTCACAGAAAAACAATGCTGCAAGAAAACTGTATGAATAAATGAACGAGTGAACACTGGACTAATGAGCTACTTCCTCTGCTTGGTGGATGAGCTCTCAGGAGATGACGACTCATTTTCGCTACACATGTGAACACTATGCAGAGGTAACAGGGTCTTGGTTTCTGCCTGCTGCTCTATTGACACTCAGCCTGGTGACAAGGCCTGGGACACGAAGGGCTTGAGCACTGGACATGGGACATTTATTTCACAGCGCCAAAGGAGAACTGTCTTCCTGCTCTGGGTTTGGTGAAGTGCAGCCACTGCCTGGTGTTTCAGGGAAGCAGAATGATACCAGAGACACAGGCACGTGGAGCTGTTCTGTTCTGAGGAGCTGTAGGTTCTTTCAGCCAGGATTGTACCATGGGGACTGCCCCACACAGACCTGGCTGATGAGCCCTGTGGGACCCTGGCTAGCTGTAGCCTCCTCTATCAGGTGTTCCTGTCACCAGGCAGCACCAAGGTACTAACAAGCCCCACTGAAAGCCAGCTTACTTGTCTTCTTTGTTTGCCTCCTTTATTTATTTTTTTCCCCTTCAACGTGCCTCTCCACTCTTGTGTTTCCAAGGGAATTCCTCAACTTGCACATGGACACCCAGCTTGGGTCCAGAGGCATTCCTCTGCTGCTCATGTGCAAGGAGATACAGACTGCAAAACCCCTACGGAGTCAGCTAGGGTCCAACGTATTAACTAGCGAGGGTTCTCCCAAAGCCTGGCACCAGAAATGCAGGGAGACCTGAGAAGGCTTGGAAGAGGGGTGCCTGCCATCTGAGACAGCAGGGTCAGCCAGCGTTGGTCTTATCAGAGCCAGGCTTAATTTAATCACTCATCTGCTCCCTGATCTCCAGGATACCCCTGCTCTCCATTCCCCTGAATGATGGATGGATGACAGTATTTAATGAGATTGAATGTCATCTTCATTACAGTAAGAGCCTTTAATTATATCATTGAACATCATTTGATACCAAAGAAAAGCATGCTCTCCCAAATCTCAGGCAGTGACAAGGGGTCCAGAAGAACTGGGTTCCAGTCCTGGCTTTGCCAGAGGCCTCTTCTGGCCCATTAGGTAAGAGCAGGATAGCCACTGAATTAAAGGTTGTGTAAGCAGTGCAGCTCAGACACTTCCTAACTGTAGGGAGCAAGACTCTGCAACCTAAACACTCTGTGTGTAATTATTAAATTGAAGCTGATTCAGAGCACTGACACATAAAGAGAACTACCTACAGGCTCTCCATCCTTTCAAACAGCTTTACATTTCAAACAATTACTTTAAAAGGATTGTATCAAAAAGTTGGTGCTTGCTCAGAGCCCCAGAAAAGAGAATGCAATTCAAATCCAAATTGGGTTTTTTTTGTGGCTGCAGCAGTGTTTCCATCACTCTGAGTATTTTGGCTTGATACTCTCCGAACTAGACTTGTGTCTGCTGGAAAAGAAAAGAGATGTACAAAAATATGGTGTTTTTTCCCAGCTTGGAGAGTGAATAGATAATAGAGTAGGAATCAGGCTCTGTTTTTAGAGCCTAGCTTTTTAATTCATTAGCTGTACAGAACTCTTCACAGGCAGTCACTTTTCTCTACTGGGTCAAGGCTAGTGAACAACTGCTGCATTACAAGGACACAGATAAGTGAGAAAGTCGAGCTGTAACTCTCCTCCGTCACCAATTAGTTCATTCTAAGGCCCCCACAAAAATCAGCAGTCAAATTCCATGACCTTCTGCTGCAAGGAAGGAGCCAACTGCCTCCTCCACCAGCATCTGTGCCTCTCGCAGGCATCACGCCAGTGTCCCCCTCCCAGCAGCACACAGCTGCCTCGCAGAGATCCCAGTGCTTCGGAGACAAAGCAAGGAAACAATTACACTCGCTGTTGATGAGTGAGTCCCTGCTTTTCAACCCAGCTAGTGTTGCCAAGTAATGAGCACTTCTATTAAGTATGTGGAAGGGAGTTTACTACTTGTTTATTTAAAGAACATCCTAAATCACACAACCTGTTTTTACACATGCCACCCTTCAGGATAGAAATAGTGCCCTTGCCAGGCCCTCACCTTGTACCAAAAGCTGAGTGATTAGCTAATCTAGGCAGCTGACACAAAAGTGAAATCCAGCCTAATAAAAAGCTTACAGTCAACTATTTTCAACAGCACCTAAAACCAGGCTGAACCAGGCTGGTACTGTACAGCCCCATTTCTCTGCAGTTTAACTGTGGTATTCATTTTGTCTTGCCTAGAAACCAGACAGCTCTTTTAATTACATCCAAAACGTGCCTGCTCAGCTTGAGAAATGATCAGTCCTGCAAGCAGAGCCAAGTAGATGGCTTGGAAACAGATTACTGGATTCCCCTACGTCTTAGCAGACTTGCCTAGTGAAATTCCTGAAGTTTCCTCTTCCCTCCCCCTGCCCTCCTTCAGCTACAGCTTAGTGCCCCTGTTTCAGGCAGACCCTTGGTATCTGGGGAGGGTTCAACTCAGGTTACAGCCTCTCACTAGGACTGTCTCAGATGACTGGTTTCTACCACAATCTTAAGGAACACAAACTACTTGCAATCTCTTGAACTTGCACAACAGGTTCAAGAATCAAGTAGGAAAGGCAGAGATCACATAACCTCTCTCTAACCCTGGCTTCCCAAGCCAACAACCCCAAACAGAAGTAGTTTTTCCTCAATGTTCTGCCTTTTTTACATAAAGATTTTAATAAAAGATAATTTGTGATACCGCTTCACATAAATTTTGCACAGCAATGTCCCTTCAAACCCAAAATCTTGTTTAAGAGTGTAAGACACTTCCAGTGTGGAAAGACACTAAGACAATCTGACTTCTCAAAGACTTGGAATGAGCTGTACATACCCAGAGCATCCTTTGAAGGCACTACCATCTGTTTCAAATTCCTGCACTGGTCTGATAGATACCATGCCCTCTTAGGTACACTGTCATCAGCAGTTTTCAATAAACTTTGGAGAGGACAGTATTTTCCCCCTTATTTTAAAGTTCAAAGAGTTCCAGGACCAAGGGCCAGCCTCCGGCAGGTCACTGAGGACACCGGCCACGTGCTGCAAGGTTTGAATGCTGGCAAAGGATACAGCATTAGTGCTGACTGCCCCATCACCTGCTGTCACCTTCCCCCATCAATGGCAAGGGTCCCAAACAACTTAATAATCCCTAGTACAGTATCATCAGTCTTGAAGCTTCTGCCTTAATTTAAAAAAAAAAATAAAAATTCACAGATCAGGGTTGAAGGGACCTTAAAGATCATCCAGTTCCAAATCCCCTGCCGTGGGCAGGGACACCTTTTTCTAGACCATGTTGCTCAAATAGACAAAAGAAATTCCAGAGGAATGGACATACTGGCCATCCTAGCACTACCTGAAACCCCTAAATCTACAAACCAGACAGACCAGCCCCCTCTGCAATAACCCCCTCCATGCTCAGGGAAGACTTCACTCATCAAATTTTCTCTGAGGAACTTCCACTTCCTGTTCTACACCATCACAGGAGCTGCTTTCAAGAACACCAGTGATACTTCAAAGGAGAGGCTAAAAAAAAATCTCCCTTCTTTACAGCAGACAGCTTTAACACTCTGCAACAGAAGATTACTTTGCCTTTTTCTTGTTTGAACCAAACAAAACACATCATTAAAGAACTGCCACCTCCAGCTGTTCTTCCTGGCTTTAAGAACACATTGCCAAAATGTCTCTTCTTCAGACTACCACCCTCCTGTAAGAACTTAAACTGAAGAGCAGTATTAAGTGAATTTCTCAGTTGAAGGGAAAAATCTTGACATGTTTTAAGTCTCAGGAGAAAAAAAGAAAAAATTATTCCACATCCCAAGCTGAAGTTCCAGGAAGACACAGCTACTTTTTGGGCCTTCTATCAACATCTTTTCCTATCACTACCCAACGGACATAGTACAGAATCTGTGGAAGCTAGGACAGCCATCCACCTAATTTACCAGGAACTGCATTTAATCTCTCAGCCTTTATGTGCAAGCTGACTTCATGCTGAAAGGTCACACTGTAATTTCACAAAAAGTAGTCTAAAATACATTCATCTGTTACTGCTATCCAAATGTGGTTATTTCTACCACCTAATCATGCAGAGTAAATCCGAATGCAGCTCTTTAACAGAGAGACATGTTTTCTGTTCTGGTATCAAAAGGAAGGTTTAAAAACTGTCCCCCCTCAATCTTGACAAATGAAGTAATACCTACTCTACAGTCAGTATTTTACTATTCAGCCTAAAACCTTATTGTTCTTTGTGATGTGTCCACATTTTTAATACTGTGCACTTCAATGAATAGACCAAGCTTTACCTTTCCATTCTGTGCTTAGTTGATTTAGACAATGTTTGTAGCTGAGAGTCCCAAGAGCTGGTTTGACACTGAAGAAGTAAAAAAACAGAACTTGAAAAATAAAATTGCCATTGGTATTTAATCACCTATAAAAAATAAATGAGCACTTTCAGTTTACATCTCATTGCACAAGATCAAAGCTGGCCTTCAGTCTGAGCAAAGGATGCAGAGAACCCCAACCTACAGACAGTGACTAAATATACTCACACTAAGAGAAAAAAGAACACGGACCAGCCCTTGGGCTTTCAATACACACTGCACATGTCCTTCCACATTATCAAAAGTGAAACCCATCACAGAACTCTATACTCAGGGCCTACAATCTTCACAAGTATCAAATTACATTTTCAAAAGCCTGTCGAAATATGGAAACATGTGAACTCCTGGAGAATTCTAGACTTAACCCAAGAAGCAGCAGAAGCACTGTTAAATTTAACAACCTGCATGAGCTTTATTAGACGGCCACGTTTACAAGAATTAGCGGTAGCGGTGCAGCTGCAGGGTGTTGCGCCGTCTCCAGGCCGCACGGCGCGAGCCACCGATGGTGTGGTGGAATTTGTGGCCCTTGCCAAGCCCACGGCTCTTGCGCCCAGCTGACGTCAGCCCACGCATCTCTCTGTGCTTGTGGACGGGCTTGGTGATCCATTGGGTATCGGGGTTCCGCCTGATGGTCTTATGGAAGGGATCAATCAGGATCACTTCAAAAAACTTGTAAGTGGAATCTTCACCCACCCAATACGAGTTCAGGACTCTCAGAGCCCCACAGTGACGGCCAGCACGTTCCTAGAGGAAAAAATAAACGCAAAAGGTTGTAAAACCAGGGACGCAGGGCACTCTTCATGCAGAAAGATGACTAACTCAAACATCAAATTTCAATTTTCCCTAAGACAACCTCCTTCCCTATAAAAACTCATCTCCTTCCAGTTGCAAAGGTGCAAGAAAAGTAATAGCTGAAAAGAATGCTGTGTTACAAAAAAAAAAAAAGGCTGTTTGGATTGCTGCATGAAACAGGTTTTCAAGAACACAAGCAGGAAGGTGCTTGGTTGACAAAAGAAAGAACTCTACACAGAAGCACCCAGTCAGTAAACACACAATGTTAAAAATAACTTCAACGTGCAGATGAAGAGCACGAGCTGCACTTGGGGTCACGGAACAATCTTTTGTGGGAACTTATGAAAGACTGATTAACTTGTGCATCCAAAGCTACAGGGAAGAAACACACTTCTGCAGAGAGTAAGCCTGTACTGGTAGGAGTAAAGGAAGAGCTGATGTAACAAATCTTTGTACCACTGCTGGCATATCAGTGCTTGTGGTTGGAAAGACACAATCTTAGTTTAGAAAACAAAACCAAGCAAAAAATAGCAATTATGCAACTCCATCTGCCACTCCTGTCAAGAATGCTCCTTATTTAAAACACTCTAAGTGTGTTTAGTTGCAGGACTTGATCATCATCATGGGGAAGCATGAACCAAAGGACCCCGTTCATCTTCTTCCCCAGTGTGATCTCAACCTATTGCTATAGGCTTCCCTAAACAGCACTTGACTATTTTCTGCACATGGAGTAACATTTAGCAAGTCCTTGTTTTGTTGTACTGTGAGAGCAACACCTGCATGAAACATTAGAACACCAACCACCCTTGATCAGCTTCTGTTCAAGGATGGGAGCTCCAACCAAGGCTTTGCATTTCTGTAATTTGAAAAATTTAAGTTTTCAGGAAAGAATGTTGTCAGATTCAGAAAATTTCAAGCTGAAACTAAGGGCAAATAACCTCTTCCATAGTTGTCGTAAGTGAGCATGTGATTAGCCGTCAGGTATCTGGGAGTAACACATATAAAGAGAATGCCATGAGCACTGAAAACAATTGCATTTTTAATTCAAACTCATCACCTGTGTTTCTTTTAAATAAGCATGTCCCATTTATATTTTTTCCCTGAAAAAAAAATCCCACCATATTCAACTTCCTGAAGTCACTCAGAAATATTTTCAAAGTCCTGAGAACAGAAAAGTCTTCTGCTTCAAGATGGAAAGGCGATGACACTCTCCCTTCTTCCTCAATGTCTCTTGTTTGAGAATGCAGCCTGGCATTAACTCTAACCCACTGAAAAAGTTTTTTTTGTAAAGGTGAAAACTCTTATCTCTTCCAGACTACTACCGTGACAGCAATGAATCTTACAACATCTCATCGAATCAAAGTTTACATTTTGAGTATTTCAGTAACAATACCTCACCTTAAAGTAAGTTAACCACCAACCTGTGTGCTTGTGAGGTACTGAAGTTTTTTATAAAGAAGCTGAAGGTCTCTGGCACGCTGCCTTCAGCTCCTGCAATACAGCTCAGTATGCTGTGCCGCACTACTACTACACAAACAGGTGCTACAGGCTTTAAGACAGGAACTCACGTGTACTTTGTGAAAGGACCATCACCTACAGCTGGTGATCCACACCACGTGGCAGGGAACACGGGAGTGGGATTTACTGACAAGTCAGACACCTTACCACATGCAAATTCTTATTTCTCATGCCTAGCTCTTTATTTCACTGTGGCTTGGACTAGTTACATGTTTTTCATAACAAATATTGTGGCATACTTTAGAAGTATATGCTATGAACTTCACTAAACCACCCAAGTGGTTCCCACAGACCCCATTTTTAAAGTCTGAATCGTTTTTATTGTCTCAATAGAGCTTTTAAAGACATTTTGGTGCTTTCCTGCCACCATTATTCAAAATCTTTTACCCAACTTACTAACAAAGCAGTTGGTTTGGTTTTATGTTTTCTGTCTCTGAGTATTTTCAGCTTTTACAGACTAAAATTTTCCAACCCAAATTTGTGAGCAGTAACCAAAATACTCACCTCTGCTACAGACTGAAGACTCCGAGCAAACTTGAGCTGGTTAACACCATGATGTACAGGTTTACCATAGGTTGCACCTTTCGGGACCGGACGTTTGCGACCACCACGGCGAACACGGACACGGTAGATAACGTAACCTAAAACAAACATTGACTTAGGAACTACAACAATTCTAGTAACAATTTTGATCCCCACAATGCACTTCCAATCCCCAAAAATTAACATGAAATGCTGCAACACGAAGTCATTATACCAATTTTTACCAAAATTTACAACTCAAGGTGAACAGTACAAGATTTTTCATTATTTTCATTACAACTGAGTAAGGAAACTGATACCCTGTCACAACTATTTTTTGGTTCCAAACCACAGCTTATGGCACCTTTCCACTATCCAGTCCCAAACAGACTAACATCAGCTACAGCCACATTGTAATACAATTACAAAAAATACCCCACCAAAACCACTACCTGAACCTCACAATTCAGATGGCAGCACACACAAAGCACTGAAGCACAAGCCATCCACAAACTCTGCTTGAAATCTGGTCACTGAGAAATGAGGAAACTAGATATACAGTGACAAAAGTGCCAAGTCTTAGCTTTTTATTTCCTTTGTGAATAAACTTACTGGGTTTTTAACTGGATTTCCTCAATTTACACATGGATGGCCACTCTTCCCATTTCATTCCCTGACCAGTAACTGTTTTCCACTGACAGTACAAACTCCATCATCTTGTCCAAGTACATGCAGCTGTAACAGCCACAATATGGCTTGTGTTGGAAGGAACCTTAAAGACCACCCAGTTCCAACCCCCCTGCCATGGACAGGGACACCTTCCACCAGGCCAGTTTGCTCAGAGTTCCATCCAGCCTGGCCTTGGACACTCCCAGGGATGGGGTATTCAACTTCTCTGGGCAACCTGTTTCAGTGCCTCACCACCCTCACAGTAGAGTTTCTTCTAATATCTAATGTAAACCTGCTCTTTCAGCTTGAAGCCATTCCCCCTTGTCCTGTCACTACACGCTCTTGTGCAAGTCTCTATCCAGATCTCCTGTAGCTCTTTTCAGGTGCTAGAAGGTTGCAGTTTGGTCACCCTGAAAAAAGGTGAAGTAACACATGACAAAACTTGGGCAGAGAAAGGACACCCCCCAACCCTAGGATACTGAAAACACTGCTCAATTCTGTGGCATTAACATTGCACAAGAACAAAAACTGAGGCTGAAGCCCACTCAATCTTCACCTGCCAGAATGGCCACAGAAAGCACAGATGCAAAATTTAAGCGAAGTTAAGGTTTTAGGCTGTAGGCACTGCTACTGGATGAGGACATTTACGATATTCTGTTCACTTCACGCAGGACACTTCAGTTTCAGATTTTGTTATTCTGCTGTCACTGAAGGAAGCCAATGTCACTCCACAGTGAGGCACACGGGCCTCACCTGTCCGTGCCGTTACCTTGCTTGGCCTTGTATCCCAGCCTGCGGGCTTTGTCCGGTCGCGTGGGGCGCGGAGCCCGGTGCAAGGCTGACAGCTGGCGGTACTGCCAGCAGCGCACGCGCAGCAGGAACCGCATCACGTCCGACTGCTTCTTCCTCCATAGCTCCTGGATGTACTTGTAGGCACCCATGTCTGTCTACCTGCTGGACAGAGCGCTCAGTGAAAACAGTGCACCAAAAGCAATTCCCAGTTTGAACATCTTCCAACAGTGGCACTGCACAAAATCGCACATGGAGCAGCACTGAAAGACAGGGAGCTCTGAAGCCTCCTTGTACCACTGACACATCTGGGAACACGGATCACACCTGGCAGCCGTCAGCATGACACGCTGCAGCCACCATTCCCAGCAATTTTCTTCCTTTTTGTATGTTCTGAAGTGTTAAACTCCTCAACTGAGAAATTTTCAGGTGCGTTATGTCTGATACTACCAAACCCAACACTTAACACCTGAAACAAGTGAAAGCTTAACAGTTTTATTAATAAGTGGAAGTTTAACAGTTGTTTAAGAAATGAACTGGATTGGGACTTTTGTTTCCTTAAAGCTATTCACATGGTGTCTCCCACGTCTCAGGAGACAAGGCCTTCCTCCACATCCACTGAAACTGGGCTTCAAGTAAAACGGGATGTACTGATCGTGTCATACTAAACGAGAAGTGTCATAGCTCAGTGTCCTACTGCTGCTGACATTTGTGTTTTGCTCCATAGACGCCCTGTGGGGTTTTTTTAAAGGTTTTTTTTTTTAATTGTTTCTGCTGAACACCATCAGGGTCAGTTTGTATTGACTTCACCAGAGCAAGGATTCAACACTAAGTTTCTACAGGTCAAATTCTGCCCTTAAGAAAATAATTACTAAGTCCCTCTTCTAAGCTGAAATTGTCTTTAAAGTTGAAGATATTTACGAAATCAAATATTACTTTATTTTTTTCATCATGTTTACTGCTGTCTTCCTAAAATCCTCTGAGGTCTTAAACATCTGCAGCAATCAGCACGTGTACCTTAACTCCATCAAACTGCCACCCAACTCACCATCAGATACACGCAGCTCACTTTATTTACATTTAAAAACACGCCAAACACAGCTCGTGTGCGACTTCGACCTCTTGTTTGAACCTGCCCAGCTATAGCTCATCCATTCCCACCCCTAGCCACCCCATCTCTTCACTGCATAATGGCACAAAAACCCCACGAACAAACCGCAAACCGGGAGCAAACCAGGGCGCGCCTGGGGTCCGTCTGTCACGGACCTGCACCCGCTCTGTCGCGCCAGGGCCACGCTGGCTGTCCCACTCCCCTCCCCGCCCCACCGAGGCGCAGCCCACGGGCCCTCCTCCACCGGCCTCCCAGAGGCTCCCACACCGCAGGAGCAGCCCCATCCCACCCGGAGCCGGGCGAGCGCGGCGGCGGGACGGGCGGATGGACGCTCGGATCCCGGGATGGGCGCGGATTGAGGGAAAGGCCGCGCGCGGACCGGCCCTCACCTGATGGCGCCCAGCACCGGAAAGGAAGAAGCCTGCTTCCCACAAACCCTCGGGCCACACCGCACTTCCGGCGGCGGTAGCGGTGCCTCATGGGTAATGTAGTCCTGCGGGGGGCGCTAGCCGCGCGTCCCTCCCCGCTCGGCCCGGCCCGGCCCGGCCCCCCGCGCCCGCCAATGGGAGCCGGGGGCGGGGCCCGCGCGGGTCA